>CM077033.1:73851686-74142014 GCA_039090855.1 Macrothele yani | reverse complement strand
CCTTCTTGGTGTTGGGACTTTCTTTTCCGTCACTGTAGATAGGAAAAAGAGATTATTTGGTAATTATTTTTTCAAAAGCTAGAGACCCTGTTGATTTAGCGACTTTCAAAGTACTGCAATTGGCTTAACTCTAAATTGAGGCAGGGTAAAAGAAATTTATAATTAGTAATCAATTTGTCCTGTTGACGGATAGCAAGAGGATATGGCGTTCAATTAATGAGCGTTAACAAATCAAGAAGTACCGATACACCAAATTTAATTGAATAAGGTATTTATACATTGGATCTTTACGGAGGTTGGTGATATTTTTAATTATTATTTCTTGGATATACCGGGTATCTTGATATCAGAAATTCCTTCGTGTTCCAAAAATTACAGAGAGTATTTGTCATCAACTATTTGTTCTTCATTTTTTATCACACAAGTTGACGACGATATTTTGTTGGCAATGACTAACTCGGTCCTTCTAAATGTGCCGGACTAGATGGTGTTCAATATAGGGTTGTAAAATTGTATCTGAAGAATTAGTTATTCCACTCACTCATGTTGTTAATGGTATTTTAACTGCATCGCCCACAATTATTCGGGTCAGCGTTATCCACAAGAAGTACAACTGATGACATTATAGAATTATCGTCCAGTATCATCGGGTAATTCTGTATTTGCAAAAATATTAGAAAAGCGGATACTCAAACGGTTGTTATCTTTTATTGATACTAACAATATACTTCTAATAAAAAAAGCAACATGGTTTCCTAGGAGTGGTTCAACGGAGACTTGATGCTTTAAATAATGTTCTTGATGTTTTAAAATGTTTGCTGTGTAATATCGATAAGGTATCTCATTGCAGTTGGAATACGTCTTTATTTATCTTGCGCTTTTGATACAGTTAGACGTGATGTTTTACTATCGAAGTTTGAACACATTGGTTTCAGAGGTGTTGTTAAAACATTTTTTAAAGATATTTAACTGGAAGGAGGCAATATGTTCAGTCACAGGTTGTTCGTTAGAGTGTAAAAAAGCTGTTCATTATGGGGTTCTACAGGGACTCAGTTCTTGGTTCCTTACTTTTTTGGCTATACGTCAATGATATCTTTAATGTTTCTTCCAGTGCAAATGCGGTCGTATTTGCTGACGACACAAGTTAATTTTTTTCTATCATGCGGTATCTGAGTTGATACCACGTATCAACTATGACTTGCGAGAGTATTTCACTTGGGTTCTTGTCAAATTTTCTGACTGTCAATGTTTCTAAAACGAATTGTGTTCTTTTCTCTGGGCGAAGGGTTGTGACAAAAACTACTCCACGAATCTATATGAATTATATTGCTCTGGCTTTTTGAGGGAAATGTAAACCTTTTGGAGTTCATCTGCACAAAAATTTACGGTGGAATGCACATGTTGGTAGCCTTCGCAGTTAAGTTGAGATCTCGCATTGCAGTTTTGTCCAATATTTCGAGTTGCTTTATTAAATTGTAAATAAAAGCTATTATTCTATTTTCTTTTTTATTTACCTACATAAGTCTTACTGTCTTTTAGCTTGGGGAATGACAGCTAGAGGAAATATTAATCGAATTTTTTCTTTGCAAAAAAAAATTGTTCGATTGTTAAGTCAGTCGGGGAAAAAAAGTCAATAGTTGGTTTTTTTACCATTATAAGTTTACCGCTTTTACTTGAGAAAAAACATACATATTCAGATTTATGTTGTTAATGCAATGACCGTGTCTATCCTAATAAGCATTTAGATCTAGTTACTGTGTGTCATACTCGTGAATGCTTATCACACTCATGGACATACCGATTTGGTGATCTAAGAGTTAGGACAAACGTGTTTATATTACAGTATAATATAAATGCCACTTGCCCTCGACTCTGGAACGGGTTGCCGATTTATATTAGATTAATGGTTAACTACGTTTTTATTTAAAAGATAATTAAAGGGAATACTTGATATACAGCTAATATATTTCTGGTTTGATTATCTACAAAGAGTGATTATATAAATTCAGTTCTATAGGAGGATAATTTCTTAGCTTGGTACTTTTGCTTTTTATTAGGGGACGAGGGTCTCGTCCGGCCTACACTAAGGTCTTTTTTCCCTGGCGCCCTGTTGGCATAGTGAGCTACAATTGATTGTATAAGTATTTGTATAAGTGTATACGTTTATTGACTATTTTCATTGCGATCAACTTCATGTGTAAATAATGTAATATAACAAAATAATAAAGAAATAAATAAAATAGAAGTATAAACTAGAGAAACCAAAATTTCGAAAAAGAAAAGCTGTTTTCGTTTTGTGCAGTTTTCCGTAAACTTCTAAGTTGAAAAGAAATTAAGTATTGAAAACGCCAAAGACACTTTTTAGAAGGGAAAACAAGCGGGAAACCTTTGTCCTGAAAATCGTACTGATTACAGCTATATTATTTATTTAAAATAAGAATTCTTTGGCTTTCCTTGAAAATATATTGTAAAAATTAGTACAATATGCCCTGATACTCCAGCTGTCTTTCTGAAAGTGTACAGGAGTACTACCACATTCCCGAACAAGTAGGTGAGTATTTGTTCAGTGATAATTAATGTGCAACACTAGGTGATGAGAGATACAATCTGCAGACAAATATTGGAGATAGTGGTGATGGGCAATTGACATATACACTTCTCGCACAGAGTGGAAGAGACCTAAACTGATCGTAGGAGAAACGAGGAATGCCGACAACAGCGATTCCTAACGAGCAAAATGTACCGTAACCTCAACTGATGTGGTTTAACGTGGGTGATCAGAGCGCCTTTGATCATGGGCACATTGCCGAAGTAAGAATAAGGGGCATTCTATCGTCTACTTAAGTGGTAAGAACCCTAGAGGTTCCCAAGAGCAACGGTATCAAGTGTGTACCGCGAATAAACCATCGACGGACGTATCAGAACCTAGAGACCAATTGATGACCGGAGTCGAAATAGATTACCCAAGCTCGTATACGAGCCATCCATTTTGGGGGGGGAAATGGCGATAGCCAAATCAGGTCCAGGGTAAATGACGGAGGCAGAAAGCAGCGTTATCAAACTAACGGCACGGAGCACGTTTTTTATTCACTGAGAAACGGCATCGGGCTCTATACTGAGGAATCGTCATCGGGCTATACGCCTCGCCTAGTGCTGGGAATTCCGAAACTCGACCTCCTGTAAAGTGGGTCCGCTTTGTGTTGTAAGATGAATCGTTTGTATTTGTAATGAGCTGGCGTGTGGCGCTCAAAAGCATGAGGTCATGACCTTGTATCAGTTGTAGGTAGGCGCTGTTCAAGTGGGTGGTGGCTATGTGATGGTTTGGTGAGCCTTTAATGGGATACATTAGGTTTCGTAGTGTGTCTGGAGATAGTACCGTTAGTGTGTCTGTGTGGTCAGAAAAATCGTTTTCAGTTGTATTGAGCTGACTTGTGGCGCCGGAAAGTATGTAGCCTCGTCGTTGCAGGTCGGCTCTTTTCAAGTCGGTGATGTCTCTGTGATGGTTTAGTGAGCCTTCCCATGAGACACATTAGATTCCTTATTGTGCCCAAGCTTATAGCCCACACTCAGTTGCCCACGGTGGTCGTTAAACCCTCAATAAAAAAAAGACGAAATTGGAACACAGGGAGTTCAGTGCGGTGTGTTGCTGGCGATTTGAAAAATAATATTCGAGCAGATGCTGAAATATCTTCCATGTATATCTGATGATGAATAGAAAATACCACGCGATTTGGAGAAAAATGAATTCATTTAGAAAAATATTGGTGCTTAAAGGCAGTAGTAATACGAGTAATCCTCATAAAACGGTGCTGCCAAGCAGCAAATACGAATAATCCTAGTCTCCAAGTTAACAAAAATGAATATTTAGACGCAACGGATATTAAGCATTCTAACGGGCTTCCTTTTCAATAAATAACTTCACTGAAAAGAGGGGTGTGGGAAAACAATAGGTTTATTGTTATTAATAAGAAAGCTGCAATTGCTAGCGAAAAGATGTTACCATGTACATTAACTAGTTGTTAAAGCGATTAAGACTTAACTTTTATGTAATTTCTTATTTTAAGTCTTTTATTCCAACAAAATACTAAATGAAGTTTTGCGTATACGATTCCTGCAGTTCGAAATATCAATTATAATTATTTTTGTAATAGCTCAATTCAAAACGCAAAAACATGATTCAAACCTCATTATATATTTCACATGCACTATATTCACAAATTTACCGGACACTTAGAAGTGAAACACAGCATAGCATATATTGACTGTATACATTAGGTATGCTGCCGGTCAACCTTGGCCTTAATGCATGCTGACCCTTCGAGACCATACCTTCGACAAGGTTTTGAAACACAGCAATAGGAATGCTCTTCCATTCAGTATATAATGCTGCCGCTAAATGTTGCTTTTGCAGTGGGCCCTGGGTTCCAAACTTCTTTATGCGGAGCTCTAATTGATTCTGTAGGTGTTCTATGGGATATAGATCAGGGCTCTGTGCTGGCCACTCCACGCATGATTCCGAATTATCGTGAAACCACGCCGTAACAGTCCTTCTTAATGGCGCGGTGCATTATCCTGCTGGTACCAACAAGGCTCGGTTCCATAGTATTATCACACAGAGTTCGCTAGCGCATAATGGTGTCCAGAATATCAGAAGTAGACGTACTGGTTAACAGAGTCTGTCCTCGATAACCAATGAGCCGGTGCCATACCACACGCATAATACCCCCTTCCCCCCCCCCCCCCGAATGGACTGCCAGTTCCAAACTTGACCGTAGGAACAGAGTACACTGTGGTAAATAGATTTCTGGCTGCCGCCATATCCATCACACGTCCATCAGACTTATGGATCGTGTATCTGGATGCATAAGTCCGTAGGACCCGTTTGTAATAATTCACGGTTCACGATAAATGTTATTTGCGCACTGCCATGCTAAACGATGAGTAGCATTCTGAGTGGAGATGGAAAGGCTTATGAGCAGCCGCGCGACCACGGCAACCCATGTGGAATGAAGTTCTGTGCGAATGGTACGTGTACATACTGAGTTTACAGCATTTTTACTGACCTGTACACTGAGATCTTGTTCAGTACTTACTCCGTTGATTAGCTCTAACAACTCTCCTGAGGATTCGACGTCATCTATCACTGATTTTCTCTGGTATGCCTGTACGTTTTCCTGCTTCAGGCACGCCGTGAGTCTTCCACGTATTTAGTACATCCAAAACATTTTACCATTATTGGTATGTTTAAACGCCTCTCGGTTTCTCTTATGGACAACCCACTAATATAACACCTTAACAATCTGTCCTTCCTGAAAGTCAGTTCTCTCACGCCGTGACATTTTCACTCAACCTCACAAGGCAATATGATCGTGGTCAGTTGCAGGTTTGTTTTTATACCGTTTGCAGCTGTACTGCGCATCTTAACAACAGAGAGAATCCGTTCATTTGCTTTTTTAAGGGGTGGCCGGCAATTTTTGTTAAACCTATAGTGTAATTGGGGTGTTACATTTTTAAATATATCTTATTTCCCGATCTACACGAATACACAAATGAGCAAAGATAATACTATAAGATAATGAGCAAAGAATCAACTGGAATATCTTTCTACACCATGATATCAAGTCAAAACATATTTTCGGTTATTGTTGGTTACATTTTCTTATTGTCTCCACTCTCGCGCTTACATTGTAAAGCAAATTCTTTTTTAGGTCTTTATATTAAGAACGTGAAATATTAATTGGCGTTATGTAATTAGTTAGCATTAAAGAACACTTCAATGGCAATCATAAATTACTTGCTTTATCATTTTAACAGAATATATGACAAACTCCTTTTGGATTAATTCGGTCAGCAGAGAAACTCCAGAATTTCAAAATGAAAGTAAAATATTGTACATATCAAAACATGTTTGTTCTTCACCCTGCATTAGGTATATGGTCAACTGGCAAAAAATGCATCCCAACTTAGACTGTACAATCGGCGTTCTTTGCAGAAAACTTTCCTGAGATATATAAAAAACCAATAAGGCTACTTCGATGTAGTTGTAAGAAAGAGTGGTGCCACTAGTAAGCAAGATTCATAACTACGTCGAATTAAAGTTACTGATTTTTAATATAGTTCAGGAAAGATTTTTACACAAAAACACCAATTGCACAATCCAAATTATTTTTTTTTTACCACTGGGCCAATTTTGGTGTACGAGAAATCTTTCTTCGCTGAAGAAACTGGGTCGAAATTGTTTCCCTTAGGAATACAGGGATAGAAATCACTTAAGTATAGAGATTAATAGTTGTTTTTTCGCATTGAAACCGCTTGTAACCGTAAGGATCATAGAATGATGAAATGCATTTGAAGGTGCCAAAACGTTTCAATGCATGTTGTTGTTGATTTTGCAATACCTTTATCTGGGAGATCAAGCTCATGTGAATAAATATTTCCTCATGGATTACTATACCCTTGAAGTTTTTAGAATTCCCAAATTAAATGCGTGCGCTAAAGAAAAGCACTACTACGTAGCTTTAAAGGGTAACTTAAGAGAACTCACCAAAAATGAAATCTTTCGGTTCCTAACTTTTAATATAACCATAAGCGTTTCACCAAATTTTGTGAGATATTTACAAAAGAATAATTAAAGTATCTAAATTTTCTCATACTTTGATGTGTTCTACTCTTGAATATTATCTTCTTTTTGACTACGTAAAATTACTGCAGATAGATTCTTTTGACGCGTTTTAGGCTTTTAGCTTCCTCAATAGCAAAAGTTTTATCCACTCCCAGAAATAAATATTTGACTACCTAAAATCACTAATGATATAAATTCTAATAATACAGATATTTGACGTGGACTAGGAACATCAAACTAAGGTCAAAGCTATTTTCACGTTTATAAGTGAGTCACGGAAAAATTCTAATTGGCCTCCACCGGGAATCGAACCCAGATTCTTAAAGTTGCGCGCCGGATACCAATTGGCAGATTGCTTCTTGGAGCCCCGCACAATGCTGGGGATTCACCAAAGATGGTAAGCTGCAACTGAACAAGTAATTAGAAGGCGAATGAATAATCAATACAGACATTTGATGTGGACTAGGAACATCAAACAAAAGTCAACGCTCTTTCCACGTTTATAAGTGAGTCACGGGAAAATTCTCATTGGCCGACAAAGGAAATCGAACTCAGGGTTTTCCAGTTACGCGCCGGATAGCACAATTGGCAGATTGCGCCGCGTAACTGGAAGACCCTGAGTTCGATTCCCGGTGTCGGCCAATGATAATTTTTCCGTGACTTACTTATAAATTTGGAAAGAGCGTTGACTTCTGTTTGATGATATAAATTCTTTTGATGTTTCAGGCTTCTATCATCCTCTATAGGAGAGGTTTTATTGACTCGCAGACGTAAATCTTTGACTACCTAAAATCATTGGTAGCATAACTTCTTTTGATGGGTTTCAGGTTTCTATCATCATGAATGGCAAAGGTTTTATCCACTTGATGAAGTAAATATCGAAAATCAAAATCGTCCATTTGCGACACATCAGGGGACTTTAAAGAAATATGAGCAAAACATATTGACTCTTTTATGCATTTGCAAGAACTAGCGTCTCTTTTTTTCCATTTCCAAGAAATAGTACCATCTCTTTTATCCATTTTGCAAGAAATAGCGTGCTAGATTTTGATGTGTATGACTGGTAGCTTCATCCTGATGCAGTTCTACTCTTTGAAGGCTCTGCCGATAAAGGAATATTATCTTTTTTCTTAAATATAAAAGTTATAACATGCTTTAGGTTATATGTATATTTGATCTTAACATTCTTTTCAATTTTTTCTTAACTTTAATTTCCTATTGTACGAGAAATGAGCAAGAATCAGGAGTTATTTTATAAAACTTTCTGTGGATTCTTCTGGAACCCAATTTTTAAGTCTTTTTCTGCTCTTTTCCGACTGTAAATTGACAGTTTTTGTCACAGTCGTTTATGTAGGTCCATGATTCCTCTATAGTAACAATAAATTTCCATATATTTCCGGTTAAGTGATTTTCTTAAAGAAGTCTGCAGAGTGTTCTGTGCTCAGCCACATTCCTAAGCTACAGGCGGTGAACATTATGATCTTTTTTTCAGATTCAATTCGTTGTTTATTGAATTGTTTACAGCTGATAAAAAAAAATTTAACAACTTATTGATTGATTTTTTGGGTTTAGTGAATTTTCTTTTAAGACCACATACCCTATTTTTGAATAAGTCATATAAGACTGTACCTTCGTTTTCCTGTTAAAAGCAATGCTTGACGATTTTTTTCTATTATTAATAATATTTCCTATTTAAGTGCTGATTTCTGATTTTCTCAGCGTCTCTATTTACAGAATACGAATTATTTCTCTTCGTACAGAGCAAATACATACATATATATTCACATCGTGTTTACGTTTGCTGTTTTCTTTGCAGGCGATATTCCACTGCAGCAGTTTGTTCATGATTATCTACAAAAAATTTAACTACCAGTTTCAATTCTTTGAACTACTTTTTTATTTTCTGTAATTTGTTATCAAAAACGTTCAAAAATGTGTAAACATCATTGTAGATCGTCTCCAAAATTACCGATTTCTGCGGTTAGTACGGCCTGTGTCGCCAGCTGAAACTTATGGGTTTATGTTGAAGAAAATAATAATTCGATATTATTTTAGACAAAAAGCAAGTAATCCGTTCAGATGTAGGAGATTTGTCGTCCTATCAGCTCGAGATTACCTGAGACGATAGCAAATGGTCTTTCCCTTTACAGGAATTTTCCCATGCTATCACAACACATGTTGGATACTTGTTTCACATCAAAACCTTAATTGTGCAGCTTAACACAGCTTACGAGTGCTTAGGAGAACTTGGGGTGTATTTCGCCATTTGTCTTCAAACATCGAAGTACCCTATTGAACACAGTACACAGTGTGCCCCGCTTGGGATCGATGAAGTCAGTGTATCCCTCTCCCCCGAAAGGCGAGGGGTCACAGGGATAAATTCACAGCAAACACATTAAAACCCTGTCCGCCATTCAAGTGTATTTCACACTTCGGAAAAGATTCAAGATATCAAATGTCATTTTCAGAAAAGAAATCTAGATAAATTAAATATATATTAAGATTCAAGTAAATTAGAGTATTTTGTATTTTAAATTAATAGTAAATATGTAAGTACACTGTAAGTACATTTGCAAGTTGAGTGTAAATACATCTCTTAGTACAAATATGCAATTGCAGCTTTAAGTACAAATCTGTAAATACATCTAAAAGTACTATTTCCAGTATGGATTTATTCAAGCTGTAGGATCTACTTTGGAATCAAAGCTCATAGGTATGTTAAGTTGTGGATACCTGGCTAATGTATATAGGAAGCCTGTTAATTTTAGTTGCCATTTAAAGACAAACAAGAAAACCTCAAAAATAAATCTTTAGATTTGTAGTACAGATTTATAGATAGTAAAGGACACCGGTGTATGACCACTATTTACTACGCGTGCCAAAGCAATCTTCGCATTACCATGAAAAGCTGGGATGTAATGACTGTTACTTCCAAAGATATTAACAATTTCTATTTTTGTACAACAATTTGGAGAAGCAAATCTTGTATTTTCAACGCTTAACAAAATCATTCTTTCCTAAGCCAAGGCTGATTATACGCATTCGATAATTTCCATTTCGCGAAATATTTCGGTAAAACATTACCAGCAGCACTTCCGACATTGCGGAAAGCAGTTGTACATGCTCATCCTTTCTTTATAAGCACATTAAGCATCAGTGTGTGTGTGTGTGTGACGATATAATCTTTTGTTCCTGTTGTTTATTTGTATTAGTTGAAACGCCACAGTAATCGTTTTCTTCTTTTTAGAGCTCAGTAATGTTACTTTCCTTTAACATAAGCTTTAGCCAACTTGATTTGTACGGTACGTTTACTAAGTCCCTTTTTGTAATCTAAAATGTGAAACACAATGAAAACACATTTTTACTTAGACGGATCACAAGGATTGTAATCCTGAAATCGCTGTTCCGAAATCCTGCAAGCCGTCTATAACTCTAGAGTTGAAATGCAAAATGTCTTCGTAATAACAAGTTTTCTTACACAAAGGAAAAAATAGAAAAATAGCCTTTTTCACTCTTCATCTGGATCTGGTCGAAGGAGAATGGTATGTATGTAAAGAAATGCGTATGGCTTTTAGAGTAAAAGGAAGAGACAGAGAGAGAGAGAGAGAGAGAGAAGAGAGAGAGAGAGAATTGTAGAATAAATGAAAGGCACCAACTGTGTGATCGCAATAAATGGTATGGGCTACTATATCGTAAAACTTTACATTCTCTACTATTATATTATAAATGACACCAAATAGAAACCAATAGTCATGATTGGAAAAATTAAAAACCAACGAAAAGACAGTTTCAGTGGTGCAAACATAGTAATCAGTAGGGAGGACTCGTTGTTTTAGGGAATGCGTCTCACTACATGAATTCTAAGGTCAAAGTTGAAAATGTCCTGCTGTATTTCCAGCATTACAACGTTTCGGTAACGATAATGCTTTTTACCATGGAACATTTTTTAAATATTATGTCGGTAAAGCGCATCTCTCTATTTTTGCGAATTTTGCGAACAGAATTTTTTCTGTAAGAACCGAGAATTGATCATACACTCTAAGTTAGCTTGGAAAAAATTAATTCGAAAAAAAGCTTTTATAACAGTAATACTGCGTGAGTAAACTTTATCGAAATGGACACACTGATTTCGCCTCTGATAAAATTCTCAGTGAGCCTGTTTGTGCAAAAACCTAGCATTTATTTACCATGTAGAACACTCATTGTTATAAAAAATACGCACACATATAACGAGGCGTCCCATCTCACTACTGAAATGTGATTTCAGTAGTGAGATGGTACATACGAATGGCAGAAGTGATTACAGTATCATAGCAGCAGTACGATTTCCCTCGGACATATGGTGCACACTCCGTTCAGCGTTAGTACCTCGTCGGACTGCCACGTGCTCCTATACATGTGGTGATACGGTCCGAGCATGGGTTCAAACAGACGCCGCATGTCATCCTGGGACAGAATGGCCCAAACTTCTTGCAACTGACGCTGTAAGTCACGAACACTGGGACATGGAGAAAACTGGCGTCCCATCTGGTCTCACATGTGCTCGATGGGTGAGAGATTAGGCGAACTGGAAGGCTAGGGAAGCGTCGAATCATTACGTAGACAGTCATGGGAAAAGCGAGCAGTGTGCGTACGGGCGTTATGTTTATGGAAAATAGCCACGGGATGCCCCGCCCGGAAAGGCGGAACATGGTGCCGCAGGATCTCCTGTACGTAATCTGGGCAGTCAACGTCCCTCGGATCACTGCGAGGGAAGTCCGGCTGTCATACGCAATGGGTCCCCAGAGAATCACGCCTGCAGTTCGGGACGCGCGCCGCTGTACAGTGAGGATGGGATTGTAGCGCTCACCTGCGGTTCTCCACACTCTGCCACGGTGGTCGTCCGTTCCCATACAGAAGCGGGATTCGTCGCTGAACACTATGCGTCTCCATTTCGTAGCATTCCTCGTTGCTTACTATGACACCACTGCAATCGACGCCCACGATGGTGGGATGTCAATTACAGAAAACGTAAGGGCCGTTGAGAGTGCAGATTTGCCACAGGCAGGCGTCTGGAAATGTTTCTGGCGAACAGAAGAGTCCCTTGTACAGCCGCCTCATGTCTCTGGATATTGAACAAGGACGTCGTTGCATCTCTGCAGGCTGCTCTTACGATCCCACGGTCCTCTCTCCTGGTGGTGTGTCTGAGTCGTTCATAGCCAATCCGCCGTGTCTGGCTGCCTTCCCGTGTCCGACCGGCCCAAATAGCGACCTATTCGGCACGGTGGCCAATCTGCCTCTCTCATCCCGACGATACGGCTACGTTAAAGCACTGTTAGTTACCCGTACGCACATCAACGTCGGCTCGTCGGCATGTATATCGCTCAGGGATTTCACTTGACTCTCAACGTGTATTTCGGCACGAATGTGGAGTCCCCTGAACGGCGCCTTATAAGCCGCAAGGAGTGTGATTGCAGCCCCGGTCTGGGACGCACGAGCATGCGGAATGACACGAAATTTTAATCATTTGCATGTCTGCCGGCCCCGTAGCTATTCGATGAGTTTCGCGTTAATCACACAGTTTTTTTCTTGGCACGTGGATTTTAATGACGATGAGTGTATAATGTTTGAGTAAAATACACTGAAAAGCAAATGAATTAGAGACAGCTGGCGTTATGCAAATGTGGCGCTGTGGGCAGCCCTGTAAACGGAAACGACATGCGCATGTAGTAATCCGACAATATAAGGAGTGATGCGACGGGAATCAGTAAGAGAGTCGGACGCAGTATGGGTAAAACGAAGGATCTAAGCGCATTTGATCGTTGGCAAATTGTCAGGGCCTGACGAATGGGTCACTTCATCTCGGAAGTCGTGCAGGCACTGGGATTTTTACCAACCACTGAGTCACGGGTGCACCGTGAGTTTATCGAATCCAGTAAAACCATCCCTGCAAGGGCCAACTACCGTAGATAACAGCGTGTGAATGAGCGGGGTTATCGCCGGCTAGCTCGCATTGTAACAGGGAATCGACGGGCCACAGTGAAAGAAATCACTCGGCAATTTAACTCTGGTGCACAAAAAAGTGTAAGCAGCTACACCATCCAGAACCATCTTCTCGCTATGGGGTACGGAAGCCATCGTCGCACGAAGGTACCGCTGCTGACTGCACATGACAGGGCGCAAAGATTAGCCTGAGCACAGGAACATCGCCACTGGACCCTAGCCATGTGGAAAAATGTTGCATGGACTGGTGAGTCGAGATTGACGTTCGTACATGCGGATGGCAGGATACGAGTACGGCGCAAGCCACATGAAGCGATGGATCCTTCTTGCCAGCAGGGCACACTTCAAGTTGGTGGGAGTAGCGTTCTCGTCTGGGGACTGTTTACATGGACTAAAACTGGAACTCTGGTACGTGTGACATCGTCCCTCACAGGTCAACGTTCCCGGGATATCCTGGACGACCACTTTCTCCCATTTGTGCGTCTTCAACATTTTACTAGGGACCTCATCCTGCAACAAGACAATGCATCGTGCCATCATTACCAAAATGTATCCGAATGGTTGGATGAACACTCCACCGACGTGAACTCGCTTCCTTTGCCAGCTAGATCACATGACCTCAATCCCAACGAGCACATCTGGTATGCCATCTTAAGAGATGTTCGAGGCTCTGACCCCCTCCATCAAATATTCGGGAACTGTGTGAGCTTGTGCAGGGGTCGTGGATCCATATTTCTTGCCAACGCTTCCGGTGTCTTGTCCAGTCCATGCCGAGACGAATCGCCGCCGTCATCAGGGCGAAAGGTGGTGCTACACGTTAGTAGACAGGTATCTCTAATTCAAGTGCTCTTCAGTGTATATTACACAGGAAAACAGTTCTGAGAGCTACTTGAAGAGTTTTAGGCATTTTTCGAAAGTTCAGTTAATTGCATTTTCAGAAAGACTCACATGGTAGGTGAAGGAAATTCAAGTACGAAACAGATTGGTCTAGAAAATATAGGTCGTTCTCGTACCGATGGATCCCTAGAAGTGGATCGGAGGGATCTCGGCGGCGAAAGAATGTGTAAAATTCAGAATGTCCAGAAGACGTTATCAGGAATGCCTTTCTCACACGGACCACTTTTCCAGAAGCTTGTTTGTTGGACTAGGTTCTTTTCGTTCGTCCTTGAGTCGGGATGCAAGAACTGTCGTCCTAATTTTGTGACACTGGATGTCAGAAGTTAAAGTGAGTTGCCATAGTGGGACTGATGTAAACAGGCTATCATCGGAGCGTAGCCAGGCTCTAGCACTTCACAATCCACAGTGGACGATATTCAACGAGGTGTATATGCAGCTATGTATATCATCTTTTCTGCACATCAGTTTGCGCTCCCTCGTATAATTGCTATGACGGCCACTCCCCAGAACACTTTTTCTTTGAAGGTGGTTGCAGCTTCGCCGTATCAGACTTGCGTAGCTGCATGAATGGAGCCAAAGGTATTCTGTAACCACACTTCCTTCTGTTCTATAACCGATGATCAAATTTTAGGAGTCTGGAGAAGGTGTGATTACCCGATTGGTTCCCCTGCGATCTGTGGGTGTCGTACTGCTCCTTAGCCTGGTGCCATGACTTGGGGCGCTGTCAGTTTCAATAGACGTTCAGTTTTCGTACGAATAGAAGGTACAATGAAAATAAGGATATAGATTATGTAATAGAAGGTACAATGAAAATAAGGTAATAGATTATGTAATAGAAGGTACAATGAAAATAAGGAAATAGATTAGAAAACAAGGAAATAGATTACCCGATTGGTTCCCCTGCGATCTGTGGGTGTCGTACTGCTCCTTAGCCTGGTGCCATGACTTAGGGCGTTGTCAGTTTCAATAGACGTTCAGTTTTCGTACGAATAGAAGGTACAATGAAAATAAGGAAATAGATTAGGTGCTGTTGCCCTTCTTGTTTTCCGTATGTACGTGTTGAAACGAATACACAGATGTGCGATGATAACATCTTCCAACCCAGTGCGGTCCTCAGTTGAGAGTATCTAAAAGGTATCAAGGTGCTGCCCTGGTAAGCACTATATCGACTTCTTCGAAAGAAAAACATGTGATACGTCATTGGTAGACGGCGTAAAGCCTTTGGGGACCACCTTGAGGTGTCAGAGAATTTTGTGGATATATGTCAACTGTACATCATCAGTGGTACTTTACCAAAGCCCCGAAATTTCTGCTCAATCAAAAACTGCGTTTCTAAATGTATAAACCAGCCTAGCGGTTTTATTCGAAAAACTGAAATGTTCAAAGGGTTCACAAAAAATGAAAAAATGCTACACTTATAAAATTTATGATTTTTACAAAATACCAAATAGAATGGAACAAATTGTTGCTGAAATTTAAAACCCTATAAACTACGATTTCGTAGGACAAAATCGGTGTCATACTTTTTAAAGATCGCATCTTTGAGTATATTTCTGAACAACATAATTATGCAAAAGTGACACAGGAAGGAATTTCTGGTATTTTTTTAATCAAAGTGAGACAGACGAAGTCTCGCTAGCCATGTGTTAGAAAGTATTTAAAATATAAAAATTTGTGCAAAGCACATTTAGTCATAACACAAAAAGAAAACATGAATCACTGAGCTATAGAAATAACATTTGCAGTAAGGCGAAAAACCGTGAACGAAATTTCTGTGTTACTGCCAGTGGTACGCATTTTCCACCAAAATGGAAGATTTTAACTGCCCCCCACACAGCGAGTACATCAACGAAAGAATATCATCACCTGCAATTTTTTCATGTTCCTTGGATCAGCAAGGTATATTAACCAATAATATACCTTGATCTTTGCATTTGTTTCCATTGAGCATGCATAGAAAAAAATTGCAACGGCAATTTCCCCGTATGGTTTAACCGAGTATGTACCAACACCGTCTGTGAAGTGCAGTTCAATGCCTGTTTTGGAAGTGGTCGGAAAATTTTCCTTTTCATTTTGCAGTAAATATCAGGTATTGCATATTGCAAGAAAATTTAAGAAAATTGTCTCACCAGAATAGCAACAGCTTCGCACGACATTACGTGCAGGCTTTGAACATCCAATTATAACCAATTACAAGTTGAAACAATTTGACACACTTCAAAAGTATTCCATTCATAGTTATAGAAGATGATATCCGTTTTAAGAAAGTGTTGAAGTGAAGCATACTTTTTAATTTAATGTAATCTGCATAGGAGAAGGGGAAGTTTAAAATACTTCAGATGTAACCCTTATTTAATTAAAGATGTGTTGTCAGTGGAAAGGGAACGATTTGGATATC
Organism: Macrothele yani; assembly: GCA_039090855.1. NCBI lineage: Eukaryota > Metazoa > Arthropoda > Arachnida > Araneae > Macrothelidae > Macrothele > Macrothele yani. The sequence continues at coordinate 74,126,115 of CM077033.1, read as the reverse complement.
ATGTCTTTAATAAATATGAAAGAAAACACTTTTCTAAAAATCATTCATGAAGTTCATAATAAAGAATGCTTTAAGAATTATTAGAGTACAATGGAACACTCCGGTTATAGGCTTCTCAGTCATACGTTCTTCAATTTTATACGTATACCTGCGATATCCCCAACATTTTATTCCAGTTTGTAACGCGTTTTAACTATAGTATACTGCAATTCCTTTATACGCAATTTGATATTATTCGATAAAATTTCAATCTCAGATTATCAACAATGTACAGTTCTTTAATTCACCTATACGTAATGGTGCAGATTACAACTTTGAGAGAATTGAGGCAGCGTTCTTTTGTTCCTTCTTGGTGCAGCAAGAGCTGAATGTCCATTTGATTGTTTGATTGCTTTGTACTTTTAACACTTGTAAAAATATTTGATTCACTAAAATTTAAAGGTTCATGTTAGGCAAATATTTTATTCCCCATAAATCTGTAAAAAAAAAAACAGTCGTCGAATGTTTTTTCCAAAAATAAAATATATAATATGTTTAGTTTAATTTCTTTGGGAACGTCCATTTTGGGCAATTTACTTTCTTGTAACTTGCGTAAAGCACAAAGTACACTATACGGAATGGCTGAGCACACAAACCACTTAAGTAAGACTTTCAGCAAGAATTAATACACCCTGCTCAAAAAGATGGAAACCCATGTCAACCTTATTTTGCCCATTCATGGCTGGTATGAACCTCGCCGCAACCTCCTATTCAAAATTTTAAAATTCCGAAATTAGTAAATACCTGCGTTACGTTGAGAAGTCTATGCGCTTCACTACGAACAGTTTAATTAGCCTAATTTGCCAAAGGTGCTGTATGATTTCACAAAGGCATTTGCAAATATTAAATGCTTATTATCTCCCTTTCATGATCCCCCAAGTTACATAATATTAAAACTTAATGGAAGCGGAGTTAACGATTTTTGTGTATTTACAAGTTTGGGATTAAGAGGCGTTACGATTTGTATAAAACATTACCTGGTAGCATTTCATCAAAGTGTTAAAATGTACCTTACACAATATTTAGGCCTTTTTCTATGATCATTCGTACCTGTTGCTTATGTTTATTGTGAAAATAAGGCATCGTTGTCAAAACTCATTATAACTTTTTCAAATGGAAAGGAGTGTCTTGTACACAAAAACCTTGGTGTTGAAACCCATGTATATTGCGTTATATTCTCAAGAATTCTTAAGGTATTTCTATTGTTGATTCATATTAGGTAGCGAGAATACTAAAATAATTCATCATAAATATGGAAAAGCATAGAACCTAATATTGGAACCCAAAAAAACAACATTGTTTAGTGTGCTGCGAAATGATATTCCATTTCATCCAAAATATGGACACATTCCTAAGGTTTTTACAGCCACATTACATATTCTCAACAATTAAAATATCATATTAATTTTTCTCTTGGATATCAGAGACTGAAAAATGTGCTTCACTCTATAGGAAACACAACTTTAGTTAGGAAATCATTTCTCATTTTGAATTAGATACAGAATTTTAAATGAAAAGATGTTCGATTCCAAACAATAATCCTAGGATTTGGTTGACAAACGTTACATGTTTGTTCAGTAAATGTACATCACAAAAATGTTAATATAGGCAGACGGTCGGGGAATCTTAGTTCTAGGTAAACGTATGCATAATTTACCATCAGCATTGTCGCACTGGAACGATACAAGTGAATGTCTGTAGAATTATAAACAAACGATTGTTGAACCACTCCAGACATATGTGATTTATGTGTAAATATTGTTACATGATGTAAATACCTTGCATGCAAATATACAAAGTCCGATCAAAATGTTCAGAGACTAGGACGATGTACGACAAAGTACTTACGTTATCTAAGTCTGTCTATGATATCCCTCAAAGTAGTTTCGTTGGGCAGCAATACACCGCTGCCAGCGTTTTTTGCCCCTGTTGGAACGCTGCCTGGAAGTCCTGTTCGCGAATCGTGTCAAGCACCAACCGCGATTCGGGCTGGATCTCGTCCACGGTTTCAAAACGGCAGCCCTTGAGCTTCATCTTCATCTTCGGGAACAGAAAGAAGTCACAGGGGACCAAATCCGACGAGTTAGGCCGGTGAGGAAGAGCAGTCATGCTATTGCGGCTGCAAAACTGGCGTGTTGCTAACGCTCTGTGAGCTGCTGCATTGGCGTGATGGAGCAGGAAATCACCCTGCGCCACATTTCAGGTCTTTTGCCCTCAAAGACGCCAAGAACATCGCAATACAAAACGTCGGTTACGGTCTGGCCCAGGGGGGACGAATTCACGGTGTAAAACCCCACGAATGTTGAAGAACACGATAAGCATGCTTTTGGTTGCGCTCTGGAACTGTCAGGCCTTGTTTGCTCGTGGAGATGCCGGGCTCTTACACTGTGACGCATGTTGTTTGGTCTCTGGGTCGTAATCGTAGACCCCAGTCTGGTCCCCAGTGATGACCGGCGACAGGAAAATTTCATGAGCCTCCGTTCCTGATCTGCCCAGTTTGGACGCAGAATTTGGTGTACGCTCGATGGTCTGTTTGCAGCTCATACCGAAATAATCGCAGCTGTGTTCTGCATGTGGTCACCAAATATCGTGTAGCAAAGCTGCCGATGTTCACAGAACGGCGCCAGTCAGCACAATCACTCATGAAGTTAATTGCCCTCGACCGCTGCTCGCGCATCCGCGTACTGCTATCTGTGGGCATGCTACGAACTTATTCTTGGAAATTTTTAATGGCACTATGTATGTTCAAATATGAAATACAAGGAATCACGTTTCCAGGAAGCTACTTCAATTTGCTTTAATACTGAATAAAATTACAAGTAGGGCTGCAGAACGCAGCGATGTAAAAAATATTATTAACGTTGCATCAGAATCACTTCGTGCATTAAACAAGAGTTTGAATCATTTTATTAAAAATCAAACTACATAACTCTTCATGTACAGTTTTAAAAAATACAGTTCTTCCATGGAGGGTTGTACACCAAATTGTAGGAAGCCGCCAGTAAGCAAAACCACGTTTTCCTGATAGAAAACGAAATTCCTCTCACATTCTTTCAATTTTAATTTCGATTATATGTATATAAAATTTATAGGTAAAACAAAAACATACAAAAATATTTTCAACCGTGCTTGACTCCAAGAAGGTGTGTTTTGCATCACACTAAATTGTTTCAATACCCCCAGCAACAACACCCTTTTTTCCTGACAAATAATGAAATTGCTCGGGCAATCGTTCAAGATTTTATGTTGATTACATGAAAATAAAATTAATACGTGAAATAAAAACATATTTAAAAAGAGTTTCAGTGCCACTCACAGATATTTTCATGTTGCAGAACTTGCGTAATGGTATGTAATGTACCAATGATAAGATACACGACGACCTCCTATAAGTGTTATATTCGCAGAGTAAGACTTGTTTCGATCCCTGGGTGGAATACGTTTTCCACATATAATGCCCATTGTGAATCATTATATCAGTCCACTGCTGGATGAAGGTCTCTGCAAGGTTCTTCCATAAAATTCTGTCTTGCGCCAGTGTCATAAATGTCACTCCCGCATGCTTTTGAATTTCATATTTCCACACACGCAGTCCAAAAATCGAAACGTATTTAAGCAAGACATGTTTTTCAGGGATAAAATATATTAAGTCATGTTTATTGGGGTTTAAACTCTTACACATATCCACATATGAAAATTTAGGTTGATATTTTTAGACTGAAATAATAAGTTCACAAAGAACCAGGAGTGGAAGTTTCATGCTCTTAAATACTAGCCCAAAAAAGTTCTATACTATTAAATTATTTCTTTAAAGCTAAATTGCGATGAAGGGAAATTATGGAATGCGGAAAAAGTTACTGCTCGCGAGGTTAAAAAAATATGTGAGTGTCACAAAGTTCGGAACATTTCCAATGCGTAGAAAACAGAACTGTTCTTGGAAACTATGTTTAACAAAAAACACTTCCTGGATGAATATGGTTGTGGGAAAACCTCAATGAAAAGACTTTCACTGCTGTTAGCTGCATTATGTTAAAACATTTGAGACATTTTTTTAGAATGGAGATTAATACGGTTGTATGAAAACTTCAAAGAAAGGGCTTATGTCATCGCTCTACGGTATTATGTAGGTTAACTGAATTTCATACATTTCTTGTTATCGGCGGAAATTTTTATAATGATCTGGTATATACAACACGTGCATAGATGAAGCAATGTCTTAAAGATTTTGTAGCGAAGTTCAAAACAAAATGAGAATGGAGGTTTGTTTATCGAGGACTCCTCTTCTTAGAAGGTGAGAAACTCGAATGTCGTGTTTTTCTCTTCCATAATGATTTTCTTATGTCCAACATTTGAGCAGGACATAATACACAGCTTTAAAGTGTGTAACAGAAGGGGTTGTCTACATCATGTCGTTTCAACATTGGTTCTTGTAGATCAGTTGAAGAACTTTTAAAATTTGCTAGTTTTCTTAATGCTATTACTTTGGTATAATCAGCTGTGAGAAACATCAAATCACAATGCATTTTTCAGGGTTTCGGAAAACATCCTCTTTTTTTCTCTTTTCAAAGAAGTTGGACCGTTGACTGTCAATCGAGCAGAAGACGGAAATACCGAAATATCTACCTTTCTAAACTTTAAGGGAAATCAAAGAGATCGCATGCGGTCGAAGATGATCTGTGTGCCGGAAATGACACAAACGATGTCACCGAGTTCATGGTTTTTTATAAATTGGAAAATAGTATCTGATTAATGAAACATCTGATGCAATTGGACAGGAGGGGATCTATTTGGTTTCAAACAAGCTGTAAATATAACGACGAGTTACAAACTTTTTCTGTAAATAAGGAAGACACGGAAGGATTAGTACCAGAGAGGAATTAAGAAACGCATACAGAAAAAGAGGCTACGAATTGCAAAATAATATAAAAACATGATTTTATTAGATTTTGTGTAGCCGAAAATTGCTGACTAGTTTAATTGAATAATGAACGGTAAGTAGGCATTTTTTTAATTTCTGGGTGTAAGATATTCAACTCGCACGTACATATGTACACACGTTTCGCCAAAAAAATCAAACGAAGCGAAAAGGAGTAATCATCTGATCTAGGTGAAAATTGGTACGGGCAACACGCATGCATAGGAAATGAAATGATTTCAATTCCAGAGCCGTTGGTGCAACACGCCTAGGAAACTGTATACATCATTCGTAAAGAAAACCTTGATTTCTAACAGTTTCCATTGCCGGATAAATATCATCAGTATTTCCTTTTTTTATAAATTAATACAAATAAATTTAAATTTCTCTTCAAGTAGGGGCGTACCGTTAGACCCCGCAAAACGTAATTATTGTAAAGCCAAATTGTGTTCGCTGATATATTGCAGTAAGCGGTAGCATGGTGTTTGTTAACTTTTCTGAAATGTCTTATTCCTGATGAACCGTGTTGGAATGTTTAAACTTTATTATTAGATATGAAAAGCTCACTTAAAATGAAAACTGGAATTGTGAAATATACTAAAATGAAGCAAACTTTCATGTGAATTACACATATAAGTGACTTGCATAAACAATCTTATCCTGAATGAATTGATTATAATCCAAATCAGATGTGTACAGCTGTGGCCAAAATCTTGCACCAGTAGACCTAAAACCAATTTTTGATGCTTGAAGTCAACTTACACAACGTAGTGGTAAAGTTAGGAATTTATATTATACAAAATTTTAAAGAACATTTTATGCTGAATTCAAATATTTTTACAGAATGTTGTTACTACCAACAGAAGTGAAGTTACAAGCAAAAGTACAGCGTCTAGTCACAAAAAGCAAAAATATGGTGGAATTTGAGAAATTAGAGTAGAATGTATTTAACGTAAATTTACTGTACATTATATTATTGAAACTTGCAGGACACTTGAAATACCTTACCAACAAGCAAAGTACGTTTTAATATTTAACTGCATAACCACGGTTTCTTAGTAACAACGTGCGCCTTCTTGACATGGTACTCATGAGCTTCTCTAGTAGTCAATTGGTGATGACTCGGTGCAATACGGGTATTACACACTCAATTAATGTTCTTTTAGATATGGATCCTACTTGACGGATGTTTTGCTTTAATTTCACCCGCAGATTCTTTATGGATTAAGATCCGATGACTGTGTGACTGCTCCGTTTAATTGAAAAGTTACAAGTTTTTTTATAACTTTTCGATTAAACCAGTCGTCAACGAACTTATACCGTTGACATAGTGCGGTATCATCCTGAAAGATAAAATTCGGCAACCCCATGCCTTGTGCAGATGGTAGAAGTTTGGACTCCAAAATATCCACATATTTCGAACAATGTGCAGACGGCCAACACCATTGCCTGAAATACAGGAAAATAACATCACCGAATGTGAGTGCTTGATTGTTGGTTGGGTGCAGAATGCTTTATATCTTTCACGAGCCCGACGACATGCATAATTATTTCCATTATTAGAGGAAATAGTATCGGTCGTCTCATCACTGGAAATAACATTTTTTACATTCATCAACTGTCCAGTTCTTATGTGCCTTGGACAAGGAATTATTTTGAGCCGTTGTTGTTCAGTAAGGAAAGATTTTCGTGCAGTCGGTCCATTTTGTTGAAGCCAACGACGAACTGTACGTGCAGATGCAATAATGCCGATTTTATTTTTCCACTCATTTCTTAAATCACTGGCTGTTGTAAACCTTGAATTTAAGGAACGGCGGATCAACATGCGATCATCACGTTCAGTACACAGCCTTGGTCGACCTGTTCTTTTACTGTTTCCCAAACATCCAGTTTCTTCAATTCTTTTAATGGTGCGCAAGACAGTGGAATGATCACAGCCACATTTAACATCAATTTTGCTACTACTGAATCCAAGTTCATGCAAAGTAATTTTTGCCCTGGTTTGAAGGGATAGGAGCAATTTTCGGGTCTCTGATATTCCGAAATTCAAATATCACCATTAATTCTGCACAAACGTCCCTCAACTGACTACATACAGCTGCGTTCTAAGTCAGGAGATGATTCCAAGTCCTTTTATTTCTCACTAGAGGATGTCGGAGAAAGCTATAGTGGCTTAGAGGGGCGCGAAGGCTTTTTCAGAACTGGATTTGTGTTTCCTCACTTGCACATTTTTGCTTGTAACTTCACGTCTATTACTGGTAATATCATTCTGTAAAAATGCTTGAATTCAGCCTAAACATTTCATTTAAAGTGATGTATAATATGTATTCTTGATTTTACCATTACGCTGTATACGTTGACTTCAAACGTCAAAAATTGACTTTCGGTCTACTGGTGCAGGAGTTTTGGCCATGATTGTATATTTCATCTTTTCTAGCCATCATCAGATGTATCGAGAATATTTTCAAATTATCTGGAATGTTATTTCCAAAGAGCCAACAAGGCTCCCATCTGAGCTTCCGGTTTTGAAATTCAATTTAAATAATCATTTAAAGGATAGAAATGCATAATGTATGTAATTAAAGAGTAATGCTACATGGAAGTGATGCATTAAATGCCTTCATTTATAAATTTATATTGTAAAGGTTGAAAACACATAGAAAAACTAATACGGACATAAGTCAAGCTTTTCTTCCCTGTGACGAAATAGCAGAAATTTGAAAATTTCACCCTCCTGGAAAGCGAATCGAACCCACATCTCCCGATTTGCTCTCGAGTATTCGCTGTCCTTTTTAATGTAATGTTTAGCATACTCTAGTGTAAACCGATAGATGCGGGTTCGATTCCCTTTCCTGCTGTTACCGTACATGAAAAAACTACTTGATTTATGTTTGTTTTATACAGGTTTTGCATTACACACTGCGGTGCGCAACCACAGTACAGGGACAGATCCAGGATTTTCGTGAGAGAGTGCGCAAGAGTCGGGAATAACCGGGAACCTAACTCATATTTTCCGAAAAAATGAAAAAGTGTTCTTAGTATGTAAATAAATTCTGCAAATTAATTAACGAAAGCGATATACTTCTTAGTAATACCTTATTTCACGAAAAAAATTCAATTTGTTATTAAAACGTAGCAATTCAGAGGTTTCTCTTATTTCCTGAGGAAGGCGCCCCTTCCTCAGGAAATAAGAAAACCTTGATTTATGTTTGTATTATACATTTTTTGCAATACTGCAAACGTTTTTGCACCTGCAGCGCCCCCCCCAAGATCTGACCCTGCCAGAGTATGGATAGCACAAATTGTATAAATTCTGCAAGTGAAGTGTTTTAATTCAACGATTAACTTTCATGCATAATAAAAATTACACTTTATTGCTGATATTGTATATGGTTTTTCTTTCTGCACAAATCCAAGTGTTCACTGATTTTTGAATTCGTCACTGATACGCTTTCATAATATTCTTCATGATTCAAATTATTTTCCTAGATTTTTAAAGGAACAGTAGGATGACCTTAGTTTTACAGGTGAATATGTATGGATGAGCTCTAATTAGACTGTGTACAAAATTAAAGTCCGTAAGGTAATATCAAATAATCCACCACGCCAAATTAAAAGTTACGATGTTTGCGGAAGATATGGAAATGGACACGAAAAATAAACGTCCGTAATGAAATTTGAGTATCACTTAGAAAACTCCTGTTCATTATGTAAATTACGTTACATGCTGAAAGCAAACGGGAAACGGCTGAAAGCAAACGGGAAACGGCCTTTCTCGTTCATAGCACGTAAGTGAAAACTTTCCGGTGGCGGAAGATGTTTTCCTTATGCCTCATGCACGTGTATCTGACGATGAGCGCTGGCGAACGATAGGACGACTAGAAGCCGATCAGTCTCAGGAGACTTTAATATCCATCCCAGAATGGTTTCAAGGGTATAATAGCAAGTTAACACCACCGGTGAGGTATTATGAAATCCTGGCTAACGTCCTCCAAAGTGTATGTCCCATCGTGAGCACTGGTATGTTTCTTAAACAGCACGGCGTCAGAATACTATACAAAGTGGATATTCCCGTCCGAGCTATCAGCTGCCACTGTGAAGAAGATATAAAAGTAACGAACACACTGAGGACTTAAAGCAATTAGTCTTTATGCCAGAAAATCCATTGGTTTTACTTTGATAGCCGCATCCCTCAGAAGATTTCGTTTGAACTGATACAAGCAACATCATTCTTGGAGCCCAGACGAGTGTTTCGTACCCAATTGTTCAAATTTTCTGATAATTCATACACTGAGTGGCCACTTTATTAATACCACCTCCTCAGTACTTCGTTGGGACACCTTTTGACTTTAATACTGCGTTGTTTCTTCGTGGCATGGACTCCACGAGATGTTGATAGGTGGTTTGTGGAATCTGAGACCATGCTTGATGAATAGCACTTTCAGTAGTGTGAGATTGCAGGGTTGTGGATCCATCTGTCTGATGGCTCGTTCATCTTCAACCCACAAATTTTCAATGGGGTTGAGATCTTGAGATTGTTGGGCCACCTAAGCAACGTAAACTCACCTGCATGTTCCTGAAACCAATCCTGTACTATACGAGCACTATGGAAAGACGCATTATCTTGTTGAAAGTAGCCATCGCCATTGGGATAAACCATCCACATGAAAGGATGCACTTGGTCTGCAACAATGTTTAGATATGATGTTCCAGTTAGACGTTGATCAACACGAATTAAAGGGCCCAAAGCATGACAGGAAAACATTCCCCAAACCATAACGTTGCCTCCACCAGCTTGGAGGTATGGAGCAATGCATTTGGGGCCCATGTTTTCGTCCCCTCTACGCCAAACCCTTATTCGGCCATCGGCATGGTGCAACTGAAAACGTGATTCATCAGACCACATAATTTGTTTACAATTATTAACTGTCCAATACTTGTGCCCCTGTGCGAACTGGAGACCTTTTCTCTTGTTGACTTCAGCCAGCAAAGGTGTTCGAACAGGCTTTCGGCTGCCATATCCCATCCGATGCAGTGCACGGCGAACAGTGCGTGCAGAGATCATTTGAGGGGACCCTTAATTAAGATGGTCTCTAATTTGCTGCACTGTTGCCGTTCTGTTTTCTGTTAAAAGTCTGAACACTCTCCGTTCCGCCCGAGCAGTCACTAGTCGATGACGACCACACGTTGCACGTAGATACCGAGTTTTTTGGCTGACAGTACGGTCTTTAAACAATTTAACAGCTGCTCTGGAACATTTCACGAATGCGGCGGTTTCGGTGATACTCGCTCCATGGCTCCGACCTCATACAATCATCCCACGTTGAAAGGCCGTCAAATCGAATTTTTTACCCATCTCGTCACTCAAAAATCACTTCTACTACTGTCGCAAGCACTAAGCTTCCCCTTTTATACTAGCCTCGCCAACTGGCGGCAACAGCGTGCAGCCATAGCTCATTTGCCTAAAACTGTCAGGTGGTCATAATAAAGTGGCCACTCAGTGTATAGTGTTTTGGTAGCTGTGCATTCGTTAACTGTTTATCTATATAGAAATTGAAGAATTCAAGAAACAGATACCAGTCAGCCCCATATGATTTATTACACATATTATTTATCATACATTTACTTGGTCATGAAGCACCCATTCCGACTTTCCTAAAATCGTATTCAGCTTGAGGTTTTCCACACTTCCCAAACTACTTTCAACTGCGTTAGAAGAAGAGAAATATACGGTAATTATTCACTTCTGGTTAAATTTAAAAGATGCATTGCACGTCTACTTCAAAGCAAATGCGGAAAATTTGGTACTGAAATATTTAACAAATATTCTAATTTACATTTTTGTCTAAGTAATACACTGTTTGCTGTCACGCTTTATTATGCTGCTGTGAGGGCAACTTAATGAAGATAGTTGTTGTCTAAATCAGAAGATGAATTATTTTGATTACCAAAGAAAAACAAATATATTATAATAAAATTGTCGCACATTGCAACAGTTTTCCTAACAATAACACATGATATATATAAAGGAATTTCCCCAAAAATAGAAATAATCTGATGTAACGAAATGCCCTCCTCAGTGATACTTCGTACGTTACTATAGTTACGTATTCCTTTCCTGTATAGCTATTTTCTAATAGACGTTTAAGTGAGGATCTCAGGTTGCTTAAGCAGTTTCCACACTTTCTTCATTTTAAAATATTTTTTCTCTATAAGATTATAACATGTAAGACTATACATAAACTGTAGAATTCGAAATGTACCTTCGCTTGTGAATAAACATTTTTTAGCTAAGTAAAATGTTATAATCCTTCGAAATGTTCTAATCCTTCTTCATTTAGAATACGTAGGATATTAGGTGGAGCTTTTATAAATTTCGCCTGTTTATAAAATAAACGTTATATACACTGCCTAGGCTTATTTATTAACCACACACCAGCAATTGTTTTCGAAACTTTTAAATTAATAAAGCAAATTGTCTCACAGCTTATGTTTTCATAACAAGAAAACTGTGCAATATAGAGTGAAGTGCCACATAAACTGGTACAGACGAGCTAGTGCAAAATTCATGGCAACGTCACCTGTGCGCGTATTCTGTTGCGTCCGCCAGTGCGTATATAAAGCGATATACATTCTTGCCAGCTGCCAGAGCTGTTTTCGCCATGAGAATGAAAAGTAATAATGATTTAAAAGATTTTCAACGCTGTGTCATAGTTGGCGCTCGTGAGATGGGCCATAGTATTTCGGAGGTAGAAACGAAGTTCGGATTTTCACGGACAACCATTGCAAGGGTGTACCGTGACTACAAGTATTCTGGCAAAACCTCCAAGCTACGATACCAGTGTGGCCGTAAAGATTTTCGAGACTTTGGAAAACTTTTCGCTATATGATATGGAAAACAAATTTTGTTCCCAGAAGAGACTTTCTACGAGTATCAGACTGTATTCGGGTGCAATAACATAGTGCAAAATGAACTTCACGCTGAAAGTTAATTTTATTGCCAATATCACTGCTAATTAACGTATGTTCATTCATTTAGTAAAATAACTGCGCTCTTTTGATGTTTGATGGCTTACATATATGTTTAATTCAATATTTGACAAATATCCACCTATGGTAAATATTTACTGGGTTGTTCGTTCGAGGAGTCGACGTAGGAACATGGATCGGTAAACGCAATTGGCCACGGACGCATAATATAAAATGTTGTTATAATTCAGCACATTAACTACAAAGCAATATGTTTCTGTTTGTCAATTCTGAAGTTCCAATTTTTAACATTAATGATCACAACGTGCATTTCGATTCACTTAGTCAGAATGTGTTCAATACAATTTCAGTATGTAATGTACGGAAAATTAAAAGAAATTATTTACAAGCAAAGAAAGTAGAACTTTGGATGTCACAAGTGCAGTACACGAAAGTAAATATTACAACACATGTGTTGATGAAGTTCTAAATATTGATATATAATATGCTAGAAAATGGCAATCACTCGGTTCAAATATTGTTCATCGGATTTTGTTAAAAACATTGGAAGATGCAATTGATTCCAAAAAGGTCCCGCTAAGTACCAGCAAATAGAATTGACATTTCCCATGTCTATCCACCCAGGCATCCACTATGACGTTTCCATCTCTCAAAATCAAAGATCCATCAAAATAATAAAGTTCCAAGAAGCGCCGCAAGGTGGCATCACCTAAGCATCCAGTTGAGATCCCCTATGTCTATCGCTTTTCCCCACTCGGTCGTTACCATCCTTCAAAGATCCAACATAATAATAAAGTTTCAAGAATCATAGCTATGTGGCATCACATCAGCATCGACCCAACACGCTAAGCCATCTACATCCTCACCCTTGCCATGCGCCATCGTCCGCCTGCTGCCCCTGGATCAGTCCCCCTGACTCCGACTACGATCAGCTTCGTGATCAGCCAATGTTAAGTCTATGGGAGGACTGATCCTGCGGCCGTACTGCCCCTTTCTCTCTACTCACATTTACTAAAGGGTTTTTACTCATTAAAAACACTTAATAAATAAAAAACTATCAGAAATGTAGAACCTCTGAAAGCGGTACATTGCCGCCACGGTGGAGCAGTGATGGGTCCAGTTTCGGATCACGGTGTGGCAAGGATGTTATGTTTGTGTTACATCCCTGGTCCTTTCCATTCCCTGGAACCAGTGGCCCTAATTTAGACGCGGTTCACTGCTAATAGCCCATTGAGTTGCTCACGGTGGTCATTAAACCTTCAATCAAAAAAATGAAAAAAAAAGAAAGAAAGCGATACATTCCGCCAAAGTGTTACATGTAAAAGTACCATAATGCAAATGGATTTGCCATTGATTCTATTCTGTTAAAGAAGAGATTGTTCTTTCGTCAGTCACTGGAACGAACTTCTTAAGTGTATTTGATAAGACTCAAATGTGCAATTAAGTTTCCAACACATTTGCTGTGTCGTTTTAATGTTGAAATGATTTCGAAGGCACATTTGATCAAGGTTGAATAAAATGCCTAAAATCATAAAACATTCGGTACAAGTGATTTCGGAATCAATGGTCCTAACATAAATTTATTTAAGCGCGGTTCACTTAAGATTCCCCGTAAGCAATAGCAAATACCTCTTTTTTCTTTTTGAGTTTAGAAAGCTTGTTCAACATTATGAAGAGGAATGGGCCAGTAGATAGAAAAATACTTTCTGACAGAAGAAACTGCTTTGTCAAACACATAAGGCTTTTTCAAATCAGTTTGCATCAATAAACTTTCCAATTTCTCCTTATCTTGAGGTCAGTTTTCCGACACTGTCTCCATCCGAAAGCAACACTGTCTCCATCCGAAAGTTTTGCATTTCTCAAATGAGGTATAGTATTAAATTTTAGTAGTTTTTAACATAAAATTAAAAAGGACATCACAAACAAAGCTTAATGTTATAGCATGACTTTCGAAAACAATGGTGCAAATTTAAGTTTATCAAAATAAAAGGTGCCTTATGCACGCTGAAGGACGTAATTAATGGTTTTGCATACAATTTTTAATATTTGCTGATAATTTTTGTATATTTAATTTTAAAACAAATCAGTGCACAGTATATTTTTATTGATGTACTGATGTGTAGTCACTGTGCAACGAACACCTTGTTTTGCCGTTCTTTCAGAATTTGCTTCCAGTGTGTTTGTAAAGACTAGTTAATTTATAATATGTAAGAGATAGCACAGTTCGTAATGTATTACCGTTTTATTTTACCAAGATCGTAAGAGGATTTTAATATTGGACCTTATTCGTACGATGAAAAAATATTTGTAAATATTTCTGTCAACAACCCTTTGGTAAATCCAGCATATTTTTCCATGTCAAAAATTTATTTTCTTTTGCTACTGACATTGTTCCCAATTGAAAACCAGTATACATTTGTTGCACTTTCTTGCCACAATTTTTTCCGCTGCTCCATTCCTGTGATTCCGAGTAATTTACTGCACGTATCCTAAATGACTATAATATATATTAATATTAAACAGTAGTTAAAATTCGTTAATCTTGAGCACACTGTTGAAATCTTGTTTCTTGATATAGGAAAATTGACAGAAAAATTTCCATGCAGATGACATGCAATTTTCCTACACAGGGACGGAATGAAAGTCGAAGCTGTTTTGAAAGGCAAACGACGAGTGAATATGCAAGCATCAATCTAAATATGCCGGTTAATTATTCTTGTTCAGTGCATAACATGGAATATTATGTCAGAAAGTAGATAACGATATCGCGGTGGCATGCGAATCGAACCATTGTCAGACGATTTTCGTTCGAGCGCGCACACAAACACACACACACACTCAACCCAGGAAAACGAAGTTCCAAATAACTAAACTAAGAAATAATCATTTCGGTATATGAAGAACTCCAGATTTTAGCTAGTGAGGCAAATTCTACATCGCTGTAACGTATTAAATCACGTGCTACTCAAATCTAAAAATTAAGGAAACGAGATATTTATTAAATACACATCGGTTATTAATATTAATATTCATTAAAAATAGAATATTAATTTGAATTGCTGGAGTTTTCTCATCGTTTTTGTTGCTGTTGTTGTTTTGCTTTATCCTTTTGACAACACCGTAAGCAACTCAGTGGTCTGTAAGCATTTGCCAATTCCAAATTTACGGCTAGTGTTTCGAGAGAAGCTTTTCATATCTATCGAAGGCTTCTTTCGAAACACTGGCCATGATTTGAACTCAGTCCCATTTAATACGAATAGTTAGAAGTCAGCACTTAGATTTCTGCTAAAGCGGGGTGGTTCTGTTTTATGTTCATTATGTATCATCCTATCAGAATAATTCCAAATTATATCCCACTGGAGAGGAATCCGCACCCGCATCTCTCGTTTTCTATTTTAACATGCTATCGTCATTATATGGACAAATTTCGAACAAGGGATTTGCCCATTTGAAGTTTGAATATGATGCTGTAATATGAGCAGTAAACAACAACAGATCAGTCTGACTGCAACACGAACAATCTTACATATATATAATTTATCTATGAGAAATATATTTCTTGCTTGGTCTTCATAATTCGTGAATGTTCGTTGGTTAACTCAGTTCTTAACGTCACAAATATGAGAAAGAAATTAAAAACTATTCTTTTGCTCTAAGTTTACGGTTTCAACTCATCTTGAAGCTCTTCTGAAGATTTTCACAAGAAACTGCAGGCCAGTACTGAGACGGGCTGAACTCGGGTCCAAACCGGATTTGGGCTCCATATTATTTACAACAATTCAGGCTCGGGCGGTCTCGTGCTTTGAATTTTATTCTTCTTCATTTCCATTTTTTTAACTGTGCTTTTAATATGATTTAACATAGGAATCTTTCATTACACTCCCTAGTGGATAAACACAATTATTATACAACTGGGTTGCCAACCCTGCAGCGCAGTGGTCTAAGCGATATCCTCTTATTCGTCCAAAAGGAGTATGGGTTCGAATTCCGGTGAGCCATGGATGTTCTGTTTGTGTTATGGCACTGGCTTTCTCCCTTCTCTGGAACCAGTGACCCTAAATTACGGACGGGGGACTGCGCATAGCCCATTGAGGGGCTCACGCTGGTCGTTAAACCTCCAATAAAAAAACTGCGTCTCGGAGAGGAGCAGGAACTGCGGACGGATATTTTTTCTGGGCGTAGAGAGCAATTGGCATAGCTAAGCTGATAATTGTTTCGCAGAACGGATATCCTCGAATGTTTTCACGAATTTTAAGGTCTTTTTTCTGTAATTTTTCGAATGTCAAATATTTCCGCCAATTTAAGATTATTTTATTTTTGCTTAATTTCTATTATAATTTATAGATTGTTTTTTCAATTTTAAATAACTTTAATAACTACCTTCAATAGGATTTCCCCAAAAATTTACCGCAAATTAATTCTACTCCAAAGACCAAACGAGTAATTCTAAACTTGAATTAACCCTCAAGATTGTTGGTAATAAAAGACTTATCGAACAAGCTTCACGGGTATGGATCAAGGTTACATGCAGTCTTCTGAAGAATGCACGGGTAGCCTTTCGTAATTTCTTTCCACAGCTATTGTTGAATGACCTCAGTGGCATTTCACACTAGTCAACCGTAAACTGGATGTCGTCAGTTGTATTAGTAGATTTGACTGAGAAAAGCATCTCACAGCAAGGAGTGTTTGAGTTCCTCTGACGCTTAGCTTAGATAGGTTTTTGCTTTATGTGGGAAATGCATCTCACAGCATGAAGTGTTTAAGTTTCTCAGAAGATTAGCTTAGAAACTTTTTAGTTGTAGGTGGAAAATGCATCTCATGGCACGAAGTGTTTGAGTTTCTCAGACGCTTAGCTGAGAAACTTTTTTGTTTTAGGTGCGAAATGCGTCTCACAGCATGAAGTGTTAAAGTTCTCAGACGCTTAGCTTAGAAATTTTTTTGGTTTAGGTGGGAAATGCGTCTCACAGCAGGGAGTGTTTGAGTTTCTCAGACGATTAGCTTAGAAACTTTTTTGTTTTAGGTGGGAAATGCATCTCACAGCAGGGAGGGTTTGAGTTTCGCAGACGCTTAGCTTAGAAAAGTTTTGAGCTTTCCTGTGAGTATTTAGTTTATAAATATCAAACAACGATCTTCGCCCTTTCAATAAATTTTGTAGAGTTTTTTTTTTTTTCAGTTTGGGAATGAACTACGTGAGTAAAGTGAGTGTATCTCAAAGATACACAGCACAGCAGGGGAACATTTCATGCGCAAAAAAATCTATTGTTCTCTTCGTGTTGAAATAATCAAGTGGATTTTTGGAGAATGGACAGTTGTGAAAACCATTTGGCAAGAACACTGTATAAAAAAATGTGTCCGAACATTCAATCGAAAGTAATTTAGAAATGTTTTGATTAATTTATTGGGAAAATAACTAAACTAGAACAGCATCGCTCAGCGCATCTTTTATCATTACTTGGTGTCTTGTGCCGCTAATGTCCCATTTTTCACACTGGATAACCCTACCTTGAAAAATTACTTGGAAAATACTTTGGAAGATATTGATGTTATTTCAAATGAAAATTGGATGAGAAAATGTTATTTCCCGAAGATATATGATATTCACAAACACCAAGGGAAATATCTTTTTAAAATTCAGTATTTGTTTTAGGCATCGCAGTAGACGAAACAACTGAGTCAGAAGATAGGTTGATTTAAAATATTCTTGCTGTTCCATCAGCTGAAACGAATGTTGAAAGCTGTAAGTACTTTGTATGAAATCTTCTTCGAGTGCATCATTTTGGAATCCATAATTATTTAAGCCCTCAGCGAGGTAGTACTTTAGTGCGTTAATAAGTATGAGATACCTTTTGCGAATGTAAAGTCTTTCGTGACAGACAACGCATCATCCAACTCATAAGAGTAGGGAAAGAGATCCAAAGCCGTATTTTTTAAAGGTTTTCACATCCCATTCAATGAGGATCTTTTAAATTATTTGTGCGATATTTGACAGAACGAATTTTAAAATCTCAGCTATTTAGTAGTTGCTATTAAACATGCCTTCACAGCTTGTCCCTCCCGCAAAAGACGTTTCTGACTATTTTTCAAACATAAGAGCAAAATACTTTGCTTAACACAAATACTTGTGCAAACTAGGTGGAACAGTTGGTCTGAAGCCGTACTTTTTAACAGAAAATATTCAGAGGGCTACGCAGAGTTTTTCTTTTTTTCAAAAGCGAAAAATATAACAGTTGTAATTGTATTCTGGACAAAATCATTGGTTATTGTCAAGATAGGAGTCAAATGAAAATACGAAGCAAGTTGAGATCCTTGCGCTGTATATTCCGGACAGCTCACTTTATCTAAAACACAGTTAATTTCCACGCAGAAATTATAAAATGATATGTAAGACATTGCCAACAGTCTTCTTAGCAAAAGGAAAGACTGCGCTCCCATCGCGACAAAAATTTTCCTACCTACTCTTTATGAAAAAATTAAGCATTATTTGTTTGAAAATAAAAAGCATCGATTTTTTCATCCAGCTGCAATTTTGTTAAAGCAAGTAGGATGTTTGATCCTGATCAACTGACGTCCTTGGACCTTTTAGACGAGGAAGAAGAGCTATCTGTTTCCAGCCACATTCCTTTGTTGGAAGATGAGGACTAACTAAAATGCGAATTTCGTTCATATATAGAGAGCGTAAAATAATTTCGTGTTAGCGAAGGTTTGCTAAACTTCTGCAATACCAAAAAAGGTCGTTTCTCTAAGCTAGATAAAGCCGCCATCAGTTGTTTTTCAGAGCCCACATACAGTGTCGATGCCAAACGATCTTTTTTCTAATCTAGAAACATGTTACATAGCAACAGACACTGCATTAAGAATAAAACCAGTGTATGTAAAATATAATGTATAAAAACTCTGTCCACTTAAAGGGAAATATTCATCTCGTATAACGGCGTTGAAAGTATTGTAAGAATTTGAATGGTTCATAAATCTAAATATCAATTTCAAAAAATTATAATGCTTATTTCGTTGCGTACTATTATTTGTATTACTTTTTTTGTAACTAGTGGACTTTTTTAGGAAACGTTAGTCTAAATCACAGGCCGTGAACTTTTTGCAAAATTTCGCGATTTACGCGCACGCGCCCCGCAAATTTTTTTTTTTTGGTTTCGGTATAAAATGACTAACCAATCTACAAATGTATGGATTCCTAACACATGGTGTTATTATCGGATCCTCGCGGAGATTACACGACGCAGAACATGTTAATCCGGCATATATTAGGACCTTTGTTTCGTATTGACCAATGTGCAGATGTGAACCCAACTTGTTACTGTTGGCACCACACCATCGCACCGAAGGAGCGATGGTGAATCTTACTGAAAGGTAACTCCGATGTGAACGGACGTCCTGTTAGTGGGTATGCTTCGGGAACTATTGTGCTGTAATGAAACCTCCCGAATGGTTCCTAATTTTATCTGATATCAACATCCCACAGATGTTTACCTGTCGGATGTTACGGAAATCCAGTTGAGGAAGTTTTTTTTATTGTAGGTTTAACGACCACCTCAGTGGACTATAAGCAGTCTCCCGCCCCTAATTTAGGGGCCCTGGTTTCGGTGAATGGTGAGAGCCAGTGCGGTAAGGTTAACAAAACATCCATGCCTCATCGGGATTTAAACCCGGACCCCATAGCGGACAAATGATCAGATGCCATCGCTTAGACCACTGTGCCACCTAGGCGAGGCGGTGTTGAGGAAATTAGACATTTCACTTTGCTCTATACCGGAACTATGGTCATCGGTCCCAGTAGTTTCATTTCATATTCCATAACAGCTGCAAAAAGACCATGTGAAACCAAAATTTGTCGGTTGTCTGCTTCTAAATCTTTACCTTCTGCTCCGGAGCTGAAAGTTTCTCAATTAAGCTACGCCGGCAAAAACGTTTCGTTGCTACTCGACGTCTTGACATGTGCGTAAGTTCTGAGGTAGTTGCGTGCGTCACGACCGGAAGAAAGAAAGGTCAAAGAAGTGTAACTTCGGCCATCAGAGATATCAGTGTAATTTTACGGTTGTGTGTGCGGGTAGCTGGATATGTTGCTTGCGATTTTTTTTTTGTATTTCAAATACTAGGCCAATTTTACAAAAAGTAATAAAAGCTGATGACTGAAGAGTCAGTTCTTTGTTAGAGTAAGAACAAAAACATTTCACTTATCATGTGTTCATCCAACATAAAAATGTACATCTTTTTCTTTACAAAATACATGTAGAAGATGGTGTAGTTCTCACAGGTATTTTAAAAATCTAAGTAAATAACCCTCATTTTGGAAACAGGAGTTCCGTCTATTATTTAATATCGTCCTTTCGTTCGCATGGCATAAACAGATAAACACCAAAGCTAATGCATCATGTTAGCAAACATGTAGCCTTTGATAAACCTAAGTGGCTATTATCTTTCTGAAATATTGTTAAGGATATCTGAACAGTTTCTTCGGTAATAGAGAAGAATTTGACCAAAATTATGATTCAAGTGTACTGACACTTTAATCTCCAATAGCTAATATCTGAACTAAGATTGCTGTTTTTAAAACCATCTAACAAATTGAGCTTTCCATAAGCTATTTTAGTCAGGAATTTTATTCTTCGCATTATTTCTGTACTTATTTTTTTTCTTTTAACCAAGCCATTGCGTATCAAAGAGTTAAGACACCTATTGTAAATTAAAGATACATTCGGCTTAACAAAAACAAATATATGCGTCTGTGTCATAGCACAACTGATGTTTTTTTATATTGACAAAGTGTTTGGCATTACATTTGATTACACAGCAGGTGCTTAACCTCAAGAAATATAATTTCAATTCTTAATATAAGATGAAATACTTTTCAAAAATAAGTATCACACACACACACTGATTTTGTTTTCTCGATAATTTTATAATTATCCAAGACAAACTGTTTCCGCATGCTATTAAGTGTGAATAGTTTTCTTTGGACGAAATAAGTTATACAAAACCATTTGAGAATAACATCCTAATGTCTTTTATTTCTTCAAATTTATTTCGAAAACTTGCAAACAATTGAAATATGATTCAGTTGTAAAATATCGTAATCTTCCCTATATGTAATGATATTCATGTAATTTGTAAAGCAACCATTTAACGAAACCGTTCGCCGAAAGTCAAAATGTTTTATTTATCTTAATTTGCATTTCGCTTGTTGTCAAAAGAGACAGGCTGTTTTCTATATCTAAACTAAAACTTCTGAGAGCTATCTACAAATAGGATATTCATAATAGATTTCTTTTAACCATAGTTTAGTTACTCACAATGACTTTTAAGCCATTTTTCTAACAAATATAACATTTTTCCAATCTTTGACATCTCAACGAAAACACTCGAAAGAAGAGATATATCTATTTAAATGTTCGAAACTTTTACCGAAAATTATTCAAAATCGTTCACTTTGCTGTGAATAACTATTAAATAAAAGTTTTATTCTGTGGATCTAAACATGTTGTCGCACTTTAGAGAAGTTTTTGAAATCCTGATTTATGTTGTGCACAAACAGCTCTAAAGTTACTACATGAAAATGTAGCCGGAGTCTTTTACCGAATTACGCATTCAAGAAATTCTTCTTTTTTTTTTTTTTTTTTTGACCAGGGGTTTAACGAACTCCGTGAGCTACTCAATGGGCTATACGCATTCGTCCGTCCCTAATTTATGGTCACAGGTTCCAGGCAAGGGAGTGAGCCAGTGCCGTAGGACAAACACAACACCCATGCCTCACCCGGATTCGAACCCGGACCCCTTTTGGACGAATGATCACAGGCCATCGCTTACATCACTGCGCCACCGTGGCGGCAAGAAATTATTTGCCGTATGGTGCAGCAGCAAATTCAGTTTATTATTAGCAGACAAATTAAAAGTGTTTTGCTGTAATGCCTTAGTATTTATTGCATTTCACACGCCCCAGTCACAGTATTGTAACAACCTCCTACTTTTGAAGTCAACAGCGTGTAGACAATAAAATTAGGCGCGTGTCGTGAGTTGGCTTGAAGGGTATATTAAGTGTGCTGTAGGCATCCTGAAAATATATGAGGCGTTGCTGTCGTGGATAAAAGAAGCGATTTTTTAGATTTGCAAAAAGGGATTATTATAGACTTTCAGGCCAATGGTGGGAGTCTTTTGAAACAGCGCAGGTTATGAAATATCCGCATTTTGGTGTGTTTAAAGTGTATCCTGTTTGGAGAAATGCCACCATTACGAATAAGCGACGTGAAAACCGCGGAGCACTGCGTGCAAATGATGTAACAGCTGAATGTCGGCTGCGAAGGTGCCAGAGGGCCGACCGACACGCTACAGGAGAGCAACTCACTGGCCGAATGGACCAGGAGGCTACATAATGTGGGTCTAAAACAACAGTTCAGGGAACCATGCTGTGTAAAGGGCTCCAACGCTGATGGATGGCCACTTCACCTATGTTACCGAAGGTGCATCAGCAGAAACGGCTTATATTTGCACGGTAGCATCGGAATTGGACCTGCGCTGAATGGCAAGGATTGCTTTCTCGATGAATCACGTATTCTGCTTCATTGAACGGACGAACGTTGGAGTATAAAGCGAGAAGCATCTGAGAACAAACACTCCACAAACTTTGCTGGAAAAACGGGGCAGCGTTATGGTCTGGGAAATGTTTTCGTGGTATTCCCTGGATCCACACATACCTGTGGAGAGCACTATGGTCCAAATTCCTTATGAACCCCTCCTAGCTATGCACGTACGCCAACGCATGCAGATTGTCTTCTCTGGGGTGAATGGAATCTTCCAACACGACAGTGTGGCGTGTCACACAGCTAGAAATCTCCTAGAGTGCTTGGAAAAGCACGGTACAGACTTAAAATTATTTCCTTGTCCCCCTAATTCACATTTTCTAAACCCAATTGAGCATCTATGGGACCACATCAATAGCATTGTTCGCTCTATGGACTCTACACCGCGCACCCTCAAGCAGCTCTCAGAATCACTGCAGTGAGCATGGCTCCACATACATTTGAAAAACTTCCAGCAGCTTATTGAGTCACTCCCATTCTTTCTAGCAGCTGTCTGAGCTGCATACGGCGGTTACTCTGGATATTAACTGGTGGTCACAATAATGTGATTCGACCATGTAATTGCATGTATTGAGGAAACGTCAGAAAACGCAAAACCTATGTTGAGTTTAAATATTTAATACACTCACTGTTCAAAAATAGTTTCCCACAGTAGGACATGCTGGACTGAGATGCTATTCGGGAGGAAGGTAAAAGTTACCTGGAACAACGAATGATTAAACATTGAGACTGATATGGGCAATATGTATTGAGCTACACGACAATATGTAGAATGGCTCTATGGCATCTTGCCGCTATGTTTGCTGACAAAGCGTGCTAGACGTCTCGGCAGGGAATACAGATGCCCTGCGATAAGCCATCCCATGCAGCTTGAATCTTCTCATGCATTTCGTGAAGATTTTTCGGTAGGGTTGGAGTGTGGCAAACGCGTGCAGTAGCATCAAACACATTTTCAATATGCGATATGTCTGACGATGCGGTAGGCAATGGCAGAATGTCAGTGCCTTGAAGGCAAGCTCTCCAGATAGCAGCAGTATGCGGACGAGCGTTGTCCTGTTGAAAAATCGTACCTGAGTTATCGTTCAGAAAGATAAAGCCACTGGTTGAAGGCCCACATTAACGTAACGTTGGGCTGTCAAAGTGCCTGTAATGAACACCAAATTGATATGGCATCGTAGGTAATTGCAACCCACATAATGACACCATACCTTCTGGACGTGTGACGCTCGAGAACAAAAAGTTACCATTTTAAGGTTCGGCTTTATTTAGAGGTCCATGGGAAAAAAGGATGATAGTCTCAGATTTCGAGTTTTGTGAATTAATAGTTGTACTAGATACATGTAAACATACAAAGACTGCAATGTGAGAATTTTACCATTCTTAAAAAAATGTGATTGAAGTCAGAAATTTGAGAGAAATTTTTAAATATTTTAAGAGCCACTGTATGTATTTGCACAAGAGATAGCTAAAACATTGTAAGTAAAACATGTTGAACATGTCATGTAGAAAAAAATTATCTTTATTTGAGCATGACAGCTCTAATGGTAAATCACTTTTTAAATTTTACGTAAATCGCGATTTTAGTCAAAAACGCGAGCCTGAGCCCATCAAAGTCTGCCGCCAAGAAAAAACTAAGACTTGTAAAAAAACATTTCTATTTTCGAAGAGCCAATATATTGGGAATATTGTATGCAAAATATAAGAAATATTCGAAAAATGTCAAGCAATCATCATAGGTTGATTGGACATTGAATGACCCTACTGGGACATATAACATATCCACTTCTTCTTGCTAATTCTTGATGTACTATATATACCTATTTACTTTTTTAATTAAACCAAAAATTATTGAACGAAATATCTCTCACTTGTAGCATGCCTGAACGTATGTTTCTTTTGATTACTTTATGTCCCTTAAAGCAGCGTTAGTACAGTGAATTTTCGTAGACACCTCCTGCAATTGCTGTTTTTCTGTAATCGTGGAGTTCCCAAGCCTTAGCGTACTAAATCAGCAGGAATCAGTTTTAAATATTACAGTGTTCACGTTTAAAATACGTTTGCAATAATATTTATCAAGACTCTTATATGTGAATATTACTCTATAATTTTTTGTACATTTCTTCAGGCTCAATTAGGCCTTCATGAGAAGCGAGGTTAAACTCACCAGATTGAGACTGCTTTAAAAACCTTGTCGTGTCGAAACTTCGCAGGGTGCGTGTTGTTTAGCCTGCACGTGACGGACCAACCTCCAATCAGGCAGGTGGTCAAAATGTTTGGCTCTTCTGTATGATTGAGTAATTTATCTTTCTGATAGAATTGGCATTATTATCTGAGATATGTATTCATCATTTTTAAGAATTTTGATTTAACAAGCGCGTAGTCAATTAGTCAGACTTAACAGCCGACTAGTCAGTTAGGCACATTTAATAGAAACATACCAATTACTGAAGACAGCGGATGCTTTTTTAATTTTTATTAGTTGACCCGGAAAAATAATCAATAGAAATCAGTTCTCACATAAAAGCTATTTACCACGTTTAAAATACATTTTATTACGTGTTTCTAATTACTTTAGGAACACCAAACTTGAAAAATGAATGCTTAAATTTTATCTGATTCCTTCACATTTTATGAAATCCTATACATATATCCAGCTTTGAAATTTAGCTAATTTAAGCGTAATCTGTGTCTGTTGTTTATTCTGTTTATTTTGGAGAAATGGAGGTAAGCAAATATCTCTCAAATTCTGTATTTTCAAAAAAATAAAGGTTTTACATTAGTAGTCCAAAACTAAGTTTACAATTCAAGTTTTAAATTAAAAAAAGAAAGAATATAATGAAAAAAAAATAAAACTTATATTCTTCATGAAAAATTCCATCCCTGGATGTTATTTTCTGAAAATCCTAGACGTCCTAGTGGCGCAGTGTTCAAAACTCAGGTTTCTGACCTTTCGTTGAAGAAGCTTCGGATTCTTCGATGATCTGTTTATCTTGTGACTCTGTCCCCTCCCTGGAATCAGTGCCCCTCTATTGCGGAAGGGACACTGCTTATACCCCATTGAGTTTCTCACTTTGGTCGTTAAACACCCAACTAAAAGAAAATCGTGGTCAAGAAGATTTTCCTTCCATGTAAGCCATTTCCTGTAGAAAAAATTATGGATATTATATTCTTTAAATCATGCAAAGTTTTCCGCAAAGGGCCCAAATGGCAATATTTTTCTCTCTAACGCTCCTCCGTGAAAATGTTTTCGACAGTTTTTTTTAGCATATGTTTTGCTGTGACCAATAATTTTCGCATGTTTTCTAATTTTACATTATTCGAAATTATGTGACCAGAAAGTATCAGTGTCCATTTTTGTTTAGAAGACAACTCAATTCTAAAAATTCTTAGGAAAATAATTCTCTCTCGTACGATACTCTTTATTTCGAAAGCACTCCCCATTTCACCTTTAAGTAAAGCACAGCTTCTCCACTAAGAAGCACATATTTCATCACGTTGTGCTGTATACCTCTTCTTCTAATTGATCAATCTGAAAATTATATTGCCTGTTCTCTCTTCTACAAGAAACGTTTTGTGCGTAGTTTCTAAAATTTCATGACACACTTTTAGCGGCGAAAGGGAGTAAGCAGCTATTCTTGTTTGCGCAAGTTCTCTCGATTGCAGAAATATGCGAAGATCTTTGTTTTATTTTTGAAAGTTTACGTTCTTGTGAATAACCACATATGGTATTTTAAATTATGTGAAATTCTCATTAATTGTTCTGAGCAAATTCTGTCCAAGTTAAAGTGGTAGACCCACTCTGAAATCATCGGGCATTAATTTATAGCGCACGGTCGATTTCATACGGATCTGGAACTACAACACACACACACAAACACACACCGCACACACACACAGATAGATAACAGTTTATTTCCACAAGATAGCACTGAGATCATGCAGGCGCAGTTGTTCTACGAATCTGGGCTAGTTTTGAAACACCTACTCTTAATTCGGGATGGATCCTTTTTTCGGTTTCTCACAGGGTGAACAGAAAGTCTATCTCTTGTCTTCCAACACGGTTTGCAAATGTTTACCGGAGATCGAGTGTATCCTCCAGTACTTCGTTTGTCTATACCGTGTTAGTCTACTAATTTTCTTCCACTTCGCCGTAATTTGTTGATGGTCTTTTCCCCACTCTGTTGGCGTTTCAGTAACACCTGGTTAAATGGGCTCTAAGATGATTTGAAGTTGTTCTCTTCTGTTTTGCGAATAAATCGAACTCTTACTTTAACGTTAGGAGCACACTAGCCCCTTCTTCACTTGCCTCTTCTTCTCTCTAAGCCGAATCCTTTCTTCTTGTTCCTTGTTCGGGACTGCCTGCTATCTCTGCTCTGTGTACTCTTTTTGCGGCAGGTGCTATTACTCTCGAAGTAATCCCTGAAAAGAAAAGAGAGAGGGAAGTGCAATACCTGGGCATTACACCGCTGTGTGTTTCACACCATTTTTTCTTTTTGTTCCTTTCCTGTGAATGCCCGTAAACCAGATGTCCTTCCATACCTGGCCATCGTCATCTGCTGCAACAGAGCAAACCGGAATCACGAGAAATTGAACGTTTCCCGAGTGATATAGTTCGGCCATCTATCAGGCAATACAAAAAACACAGCCTGAGGTATATTAACCAGACAAATGTGTCTGAGGTATTTTGGCTGGGCGTTAAAAGGGCCTTTCGTGAAGGATGATTTTTTTGTATTCTGAAACATTTATAGGGACGGTAAAGACGAGTTTTGTGCGGAATGTAAACCTATCTTTCTAGCATATACATTGTTGAAAAAATGAATTACGTTCAGGGAAGAAATGTTTTATGATCCAATTCATCGCCTCAAAGCAGTGATGTACTTCTAAATAAAAAAGGGCCATAGCGGTAAACGGACTAAGGAAAAAATGCCTTCAAATTGGGATACGTTGTTTTTATTACTATTTTATTATTTTTTAATTTTCATTACTAATTACCAATACGAAATTATATTAAAACTGCTTAAAATTGTGTAATATGATCAATTTCAAATAACAGGAAAATGTAACGCAAAAGACATATGCTAAGAATATAAAGTTTGTGTTTAAATATGGCGTTCTGTCTTTCTATACAATATTAAATATGCATTGGGAATATTTGTGAAATATTAGGGTAACATCAATTCCATATGACTAATGCGCAGTTCTTACTAAGATTATGTGGCACATGTTAAAGATTTTTTTATTGCAAGTAAGGAACCAGAGAGTGAGGTCAGCGGATTACCTTTATTGGATGCGATACCAGTGTTGAGTTGTTTAATACAAATGTCCATCACTACCTTTTTCGTTCTGAGTACTGCAATCCTAATCCTACGGAGTGACGACCTTAGAAACATGTTCTACTGGTTGGAATCAATCCCTGCCGCTCAAAAAACGAAACACGTCTCCTCATCCTGGGAAACTTCTTGGGAAAAGCACTTCCAATTCCATTTGGTAAAAACACACGCAAAACAAACAACAACAGAAGAAACACGAAGCAGGACATAGAGAATCAGGGGCAACACAAGCACAAAATATCTAAACACAGGTCAGCGAACAGATCTCATGCACGGAACAAACGGTTCTGACATAACGCAGTTACCAGATTCGGCGGCGAAGCAGCGGAAGCGGCACCTATCGGCACTTGCTTAGTTGTAGCAGACGACGCAGGCCAGATACGGAAGTATATCCCACACAATTTCGAATTTCGCACTTACTGGCTTGAAATCCTGCAAGAGTTCCATTTCTTGAGAGTGTTTAATCTACGACTTCCCTGCGTTAATTTTCGGAAAAAACTTTTAACGGTTATTTTGCTAATTTTTCTGTTCCGGTAATCACTGCAATTCCTGGTTATGAACCATGCTAATTTTATCAATGCGTTCTGGCGCGCTTGCGCAGTATTTAGTCAGGCAGTCTGTTAAAGCTTGACCTCGACACGAGCTTCTGCCGAACAATGTATTATTGGCTAATAACGTTAATAATCCTTTACTTTTAATTACGTTCATCGTGTGTTCGAAATGTTAATCAAATTGAACTTAATCATTCAGTGACGTTTTAACCAGCTTTACTGTATAAAACTATAACAATGGTAACAACAGGAAGGACTAATTTCTTTACATAATAAGGACAATACGCAACTTATTCATTGGACTTTTTTCCTGCGGACGAGAAACGGAAGCATTTTTTTATTTTTATCCAAATGCTACACACAGGAGTGCAGCTGACGTGCCGTATATCTTTACGTCATTTTGAGTATTTTTCTATTTGAAAGTATGCCTCATGAGCAAGAGTTGAAGAGACAAAAGTCTATTTCTGTCTTTTCTGAAATACTCAGTTTATATAGTTACGCGGTTTAACGATCGGCATGAGCAAATCCACGGTACATAATCAGTTTCCCGACCCTAAATTAGGCCCACCATTTCCACAGAAGAAAGATAGTCAGTACTGTAAGACAGGGCCTGACCGGGATTTGAACCCGAACACATCTCGGAAAAATCGACAGAAGCAAACACTTAGGAAACTGAGCCACCTAGGCAGCAAATATATTTACTCAAAATGAACATTTCACTTATTTTTATTAAGTGGAATCCTAGTTTATAACTGTAAAAAATACAAAGCTGGAATTTATTTATTTACTTTTTATTAAAATTGTTATGCTAACAAATTCAGACAACATATTTCCCCGAGCCGAACATTTATATGTCAAACCCATCAAGTTTCTGAGAGCATTGATGAAATCCCGAAATTTTAAAGAAAAAAAGAAGAACTAAAATGTTTGAATGTAAAATTTTTCCATAGGCTTGAGAGTTGAAGAACGGACGATCGAACTAATTGTCAGCAGAAAAACAACACCAGTACAGGGATTTATATTTTAATTTTAGATGTTCTTAGAATATTAATAACCTTTGGACATCGCAGAGGTTCCTAACAACGTTTAACCTAATTCTATAAAACAAAAATTCATTTTCCAAAGTATAAACCGTTTTATATTAACATTAAATGAAATTGCAGATGGTGATTTTAAAATTATGTTATTTAGGTAAATGTCGTCCATCATTTCTCCGTCATTACTTTTAAATCTTACATGCTCTTTATAAAGTTTCATTACTTTGCTTCAGAACCAACCGAGTCGTCAGCTATTTGTCTGAATTCGAAAATGGTTTTACAATGAGCAGCATATTTAGCTATAATTTTAGGTTTCGGAACAAAACGTCATGTTAAGTCCCCGCTTTAAAAGGAATGGCTAAAACAATGTGATAAATACTCAGATGTCATCTTATTGAAGGAAATAAGTGCTACGGAAATGAATGAATGCAAGAACAGTTTCCATATTATTGAAGAGACCTTTATTAATTTACCGCCAATAACTGAACCTTTTTAAAGGAGGAAATACTTTGTTATTCGAGTTTGATCAGAGTGTGCTTATCCACCTCGTCGCTTTGGTACGATTGGCGCCTGGTTTCGTTATATATTAAAAGTATTATAACCTAGCCGAAACCAAAACAAATACAATTTTCTTCACCACCAACCAAAGGTCCTCCTGACCACAAATTCAAAGCAAATGTATCAAACAGAGCAACTTTTCACGTAAGAGCAAAATGTTTATTTTACAGAAAACCAGAAAAAAATGTATTGATATTTACTATGACATATTCTGTTGTTTTTATATGCTGAGTGATTGGAGCCTTCCGTTTGGCACTAGGTTTGGCATACCAGAATGTGCATGTCAGCACTTCAGTTCCCAACACCTCCGACCTAATTCTAAACGAAAGCCATCCTTACATGACCTTCGTTTCGTTGAACATAATTGTTGGTCAAGTAATAACATTAATAAGATTATCTCAAAGATTTTTATATATATAATATTTTTTTTATTATTTTGCGGTGAAATCTTGAAAAGATTTTGTTGACAGCCAACTAGCGTGCCGAAAATCAAATGAGCAAATGTCTTTTGATTTTTCTTATAACACATAATCTTAGCCTGTAATTTGTGAACATTCGTTTAGATTCCAAATATGACAATCGAGAATTTCAATAAATTCCTTCAAAGTAATTATATTAAACATCTCTCCTTTAGTTATGAGACCAATTTTTGGTTACGATATCATGCACTTTAAATTTCAGGTATTTATACTCAAACTGTATTTAAGTAAAAACTAATCATTTAGGCTTATTTCGAAGCACATGCACATATCTCAGATTACACTGGACAAAAATTTCATAAAACGTCTTGCCCCCCGATTAAATTCATTTCTTATAGATCTCGAGGTGCTGACGACATATGGGACAGTGGACATGCAAAATTGTCTATAGTTCGAGACATATCCTCAACAGTTTATCATACGTACGTACCACATGCACCGGCAAATGTCTGCTTTAACGTCCGACAGCACTTTGCGTGTCACTTGTACACCTTCTCATGATTGTCTATAACCAGTGTCCAGCAATCATTAAAAACATAGGAATGAATCACATTATCTGGTTTCTTTTTCCACCGTTGCAACTTACTGATAGAAACCTTTACCGTTCCCATAACTAACTATGTCGGAATTGCAGGGGGAAAATCCAAGTGGAAATCAAACAACTGTATATTTAGGGATATATCGCAGCTAAATGTGAGATATACTGTAGATACACGTTCTCAATCAATTTCCATTTCTCTGGGAGCAGCAGCATTTGCACATTTAGGTTAAATCCAAGCTTTCTGCACGAGATTATAATCTCATATGGGGTAAAGACTTATCTGAGATACTATGTCCCCGTCACAGAGACTTTAGCGAATGTCGATGTATGAATGCAATGGAAAAATCCTCCGCATGCTGTCACGCTACCACCACCGAAATCATTACTTTTGAAAATGTTCCTGGACTGGTAAACGGTTCCTCGCCCCCATCACACTAATATCAGTGAACTATTTAATTTCATGGATAACTTGATTCATCAATGATCAAGACAGTGCTGGCTGTCCCGCTGGCGCAGTGGTCTAACCGATGACCTATGATTATGCGTACGAAAGGGTCAGGGTTCGAATCTCGGTGAGACATGGATGTTGTGTCTGTCTGTTTGTCTTACGGTTTTGGCTGCCTCCTTCCCTGGAACCTGTGACCCTAAAATAGGGAACGGCGACTGCTTATAGCCCGTTTGAGTTGCTCCCGGTGGACGTTAAACCTCCAATAAAAAAATAAATAAAAAAATACAGTGCTGCCGTGTTTCCTGTCTCAGCAGACATGATAACGAGGTTATTTTGAAAGTGGTCACCTCAGGCCGGAGTGCAAAGACATCCAGGCTTCTCAAGTGATGCAGTAATCTAAAGGCTGATATCGGACCAATGGTTCGAGATGAGTCTGGGTTCGAATCGCAGTGAGGTATAGATGATTTCTTTGTCTTACGGAACGGTTCGTCTCCCTTACCTGGAATTACTGACCCTAAAGTAGGCACGCGCTACAGCTTATAGCTTATCAGTTGGAAAATGGTGTCCTTACCCTCCCTCCCAAAACACACTCAGACGTTTGGTTTTCTTTTATAACCAAAGAAAGCGTGCATATTTCGCCTAACGGTTGTTGAAGATACGAACCATCATATAGTTTCATTAGACTTCAAATACAGGTCTGCTCTTTGAAAACACGTTTGAAATCTAAATATTAAGACAGCTAGTTTTTATTTTTAATGTGCCACATGCCATTCTTTTAACACTGAACAACAATGGTTTTGTTAAAAATAAAACTTTAACGGTTTTGTATGTATTTACGGGCGCTGAAACCAAATATGAAATCAGAATTAATCTACTAGGCTCCAATTTCTCGTAATGGAACTCTCTATTGATGTGAATGTTGTGTTACTTAAAGGAATTTCTCTATATTTCACAACGGAGATGTCTGTTTGCAATCAGAATAGACGTGTCTCTGGAAGGAAACATACAGGCTCCATCACTTCCTCTTGTGCAATTCCTTCTGGGAAGGATGAACAAAGCAGAATTTTTGATATCTGAATGCATGCAATCGGTATTGAAAGACTAGATTTTCTCGTGGTTTTTAAAAGTAGTGTGGATTATACAAAGTGTACGTTAAATAATATCGAGTTCTTGTGTGAACCATCCAAATGATTTCTGCTACATTTGTGGACAGTTTACGTAAAAATTTCAAAGGGGATGTTTCACACCGTTGATTAGAAAATCGTATGAATTTTATTTTCAATGCATAATGGGGGATGATGATTAATCTTGGGCGCGTCTCATTTGTTGTAATTCATGTGTAACTTTCTTGCATGGCTGAATGAAAGAATCACGTCAAATGCCATTTGCGGTATCAATGGTTTTTTAGAGAACCGAAAGACCACTCAACAAACTGTTACTTCTCCATCATTAAAATATCTGGAATGAGTGCTAAGACCAAAGACACGGTTCAGTAGCTAGTTTGTTTCAGCCATAAGACCTGTTAGTTATGGTCCGTGTATCCCTAATCCTCTACCTCCACAGTCATGGCGTTTAGATGATAGTGATACTGATGAAAATGAAATAAATCCTCACAGCGAAGAATATATTGAAGTACAGCAAGAACCTGGTTTCTCAGAAGATTCTGTGCCTCACCTTATAAGTCAGGAAGAATTATAAGGTTTGATTCCTGACCTTCATTTAGCAAAACGATGCGGTACTGAAATTTTTAGGTAACCGGAAAGCGGAAAAGTATGAGGAACGTGTTACTGAGCTTCTAGAAAATTATAAGGCGTGGGAAGTAATATGTCCCTTAAAATACATTTCCTTAACTCGTATCTGGACTTTTTCACACAGAACTTAGAAGCTGTAAGCGATGAGCAGGGAGAACTGTTTCATATGGACATATATACCACAGAAAACCGCTATAAAGTAAAATAGAGCCCTAAAATGCTGCTAGCTGATTACAATTGGACTCTAAAAAGGGAAGTAGTGTAACCAAAGTACAGAAGAAAATCTAAAATAACTACTTTTTAAAGTAAGTGTAATTTATTGCGTGTATCGAAATATATATGCGAAAATGAAGGCTTCTTGTACACTGAAACAACAGGTTACTAGAGATCTATGACTGATGGCACAATTTAGCCAGCAGATTGTAATCAGCATGGCCAATATTGTATGACTCGACATATGCAGTTTTTGTAACGAACAAAAAGTTTGTTTTTGTTTTTCAGTTCTAATCTATCACGACGGAAACTTTCCCTTTAGAATTTGCAGAACATTTCAACCAATTCTATATTGTGTTGCAGTTTTAGTATACGAGGCAAGCTGAAACAAAATGCATCTTCATGAAACTTTCGTTACAGTGAAAAGAAAATATATTCATGCTTTCTTCTAATTAATCTTTTAAAGTAAAATGTTATTTAAAACGGTAGCACAAATGCTCAATCCAGGTTCTCTTATTGTTTTGTTAAAAACACTAACATTTTTTCCGGAAAATCATATAGCTTCATTCATCTTGTCAAAAGCAGCTCGAACCGCTTTGGGAACAAATGAAGTGTTGTTCAGCAGCAGCAGCTTCCCCAATCGCTCAGTATTTTGCTACATTCCGTTCTTTTGCTTATGTTCTTCCTCTCCCTATTTGCCAAATGAAATTTACAGAATGAAACAAATCTCAGAGAGAAAAGAAAACACATCCGTGAAGCAAGTTCTGAAATAAGAAAGGGTTATTTTGTTAAATCACAAATGGCATTACTCATTGAAAGTCATCAAAGTTTCTCTTAAAATCGAGGTAAGACTGCGCAACAACTGCAAAATATGTTTAACTGCCCAAAAGGAATAAGAAGATATATTAAAGGATTAAAGCGTTAGCGCAATTTAGAGATGTGTGTTCTG
This sequence comes from Macrothele yani, assembly GCA_039090855.1. Classification (NCBI taxonomy): domain Eukaryota; kingdom Metazoa; phylum Arthropoda; class Arachnida; order Araneae; family Macrothelidae; genus Macrothele; species Macrothele yani. The sequence goes on along the minus strand of CM077033.1, from coordinate 74,091,725 downwards.
TGATGTTCCTAATACGTCTATTCCTCAGGTATGTCAGTTACCGAACATTTGATCCGTGAAAAGTAAGCAGTTCGCCACAGTTCTTGTCAATGACAACGTCCGGAACTGTGTTGAACGATGTTGACCGGTAGCACACATTTTATGTGAACAACCTTATTCCAAAATTAAATATGTGAAATTAAAGCTTCGTTCACTATTGACCGACAACTATATGTCAGACTTTCAAAAAGTTCAGTTGTTCACCCTGAACTCAAACACCCAAAATGTTCCTAAATCCTTCCAGTAACAACAACATTCTTCTCATTGATTTTTCTTTCAGATTTATATACCGTAAAGTGAATTTGCTTATGTCATAAAGTTACCTTGCTAAAGACTGAACTTTATTCTTCATTAAGTTTAGTTTTATATATATTTTAGATGTGTATAAATATCTTTAAATATTATATGAAAATTTTCATATTAAAAAACAGGTTATATAAAATTAGATTTCGATAAATTTTATTTCATTGAAAATGTACAATATCTGCGTTGGCTGATTTTTGGTTTCTATTCGTTTTTCCAATTCGGCTTCACGAGGTTTATCCAATTTTTAGATTTGAACCTTCTCCCCTAACCCTTGGTAATCACAGCTCTATAATATGTCAATGTAGCTTCAAAAGATAAGAACCCTTAATGAATACTTCTTAACAGAGATATCTAAAGTGAGACATCGCAAAACCAAAGATATGTTCTCGTGCAACGGCTTATACCCAGAAGAGCCAAACCATTGCGACCAGAACGGCATTTAGATAAAATTGTAATGGCAAATGAGTGGGTCATGGTATTAAGTAAATGGCTCGGCTTGTGGGCTGCTTATTGTCAGTCGTGATTAGTAGCTTCAAAAACAAGTCCGAGGTGGTAAAACTACGAACAGCCTGCAATTTGAGAGGGCCGTCGCACCTTTCAGGAATCGTAAGTTTAGTTTATATTTTAAATTTGAGCGAATTTTATCCCGCATGTTACCAGCCAACAGAAGGGGTACGGTGGGATTACGACACTTGTAATTTGAATACTGGCGACTGGAATATTGTGTCATAACTCACTGTACATTTAACTCTGATGAAAATGGGCCTCCGTAGTCAGAGTCCGCTACAAGTGCTTTTATTGTTGAATGATGACATTTAAGAGCTGCGAGGATATTATTGAATTTTATTTAATTTTGAGACGTATTTTGAATTTACCTTAGTTCAAATGAAACAGTATATCAATGCATTTGGAAAATTCTCAGACAGAAAGATATTTAGCTGCTTTACTGTCCACAAGAGTTGCGTAAAATAAAAGTCATTAGTGGAAAACTGGATAAGGAAGAAGTTTTATTTTCTTATAATTATTAATTTAACTTTGAAATTTAATGGAAAGAAGAATTCGCATGAAAGTTGCGAAGAAAGTAACGAAATTATGTATTTAACAGCAGAAATAACTGTAATTAAGAATAATATCCCAAACCCTTCACTATTATATTTTGAAATTCATTTAAATATAATAACATTAATTTGTTTTAATTGTAATTTTCATCCAAACGATTTTGAAAGAAAAGCCTTTAGAACTCATGAACGGCTGGGGGTTTTGCAGTTGCTTCTGTGTATTAAATTTTGTGCTCACCTACCGCCTGCGCCTTATGGGTGAGAGGGATTGGGGGAATTCAGAGAAACTTACTAAGGCACTATGCCTCACAGGGCTTTTAGAACTTTGAGACAAAAGAAAAATTATCTTGGAAACCAATGTGTGCCGTAGAATACCTGGTTTACCCTAGTGTAATAGAATTCAATTAATAACGACGAACTACTTTAATAAGATTTCTTCTGGTAAGGACAAAATATGCCATCTTAGCAACAAGTTCGGGAAATTCCATCATCCTAAAGTTAACCCGATCAACTTTATGAGACGTTCTTTTGAAGTAAAAACGTCTAGGAGCAACAATGGATCATTTGCGAACTGGTATTCAAAATATATATATATATATACTTAAGAGCAAAACTGAAGACTAAGGAAAAACTTTAGAATTTAAAACGAAAGTTGCAAAATAACCTGAAGATCAAAACGCGCAACGCAGCAGTTTTGAAAATTCAGAATTCACATTCTATTAAGAAGATACCTAAGCAAAAAAATACATATATAATTTTGACTCACACCAAGTACAACATAGAAAAGGTTATGTATCTACCTGTGTGAGTAAAAGGAGAAAAGATAAAAAAATAAAATAAAACGACTGAATGTAGAAGGTGTCGAGAATACTGAGCCTTGGCTTTATCAAGGACCAGCAAAAACTCTGCATTTTCTCACTTCCACAAAGACCTAGTTGGAAATGGGTTTCTGCAAGGCCATAGATGCAAGTAACATTCCCACCTAAAATAGTTTTAAAAAATATATATATGTCATGTCCTCCGCAGAGTTGCATGACCTAGCACTAGTTAACAATTTCGCTTGCATCCATTAACCTTCCTGGCCCGACCCATGCTCTTCATCTGTTACTATTAAACAGAGAGAAGAAGATTAAAGAGAACTCAAGCTGTGAGAGTGACATAATAATTAGAAATAATTTTCAGCTATAACGAAATGCCAAGTTCGTTTGAGAGAGAATTTAAACCTGAAAATCAATGCAAAAGAAATCCAAATTTTTACATTGCAATTAAAAAAGGAAATATTAATTTTTAACGAACAGAATTTTGAAAGAAAACTTGAGTCTAAAACCCCTACTCTACAACTTATGACAGCACGAAAACGAGAATAAGTTAAAGATAATAATTAACTAAAGAAAGCTTTGTGAAAGTTATATACCTTAAACAGTTAGTTGCAATATGTACAAAGTATTTCAGCAGTGCTTTAAGTGCATAATTAATTAGTTATTAAGAACTTAACTACTTTGAAAATACAGCGCATAGAAAAGGAACAAGCTTAGCCAACTTCTGTTCCTAGGTACCCCAAAAGACGCGCAAAGTTACAAAGAAAAGAAAGAGTTAAAACCCGCAAAAATGTTAACAGACAAGCCAGTGCCCAAAAGCTGAAAAGCTAAAAATCAACAGAGAAAAAGTACATGAAGTACAAACATTGAACTTATAAAACCTAAAACCCAAATACAAGGAAGAGAGCTTACCTCTTGTGTGACAAAAGCTTTCTCCTCACAAGAGTAAAACATGGCTGACCTCTTCCGCCACTCCCTAGTCGCTGGGGGGCAGAGAGGGTGGGGCTGATGACCTCCTCAAACAGAAAGAAGCCAACTCGCGGAGATTTTAACCAGAGAAAAAAATATATAAACTTAAGACTGTGGATCTGTATGATCAGAAAGAGCAGAATTAACTCTCCAGAATACATGAGAAATATTATAAAATACACGAGTAGTGTACTCAATAATCTTTGCATGTATTAAATCACCTTAGTGAGCTTCTATAGATTAATCAGAATCTTATTAATTTTAATGTTGGTTTTACTATTTTTAGTATAGCTATCCTAGTGATGAATAACTAGTTTTCTTTTTTATTTGTTTTTATTTTCTTTTATAACCAGATTTTTAAGCTTTTTTTTGTGATTTTGTTTATATTATTTAATTTTTTTGTTTTAATAGGACCTTCATATCCATAGCACTAAGGTTCCTTTAGGTAGTTAATAGGCATCCTCTAGCCAACTTCCTTACTGCTTTGATTGGTCAGAATCATATTATTAACTGTGTAGAAAATTAAAGCAGATCTGCCAACCTTACTCTATTATTCAGAATAATTTTTCTTAAAGTTCTTTTGATGAAAGAAGAAGGAATTTCGTTCTCTAGAAAACTATCTAATAGTATATTAATGTGGTAATTGAAGTCCAAATTGTTGCTGCAAATTCTTGAAATTCTTAGGACCTGAGAAATTAGTACATTCTCAATTACTTTGATTGAAATGTTATTATTCCAGTGTAGATATTTAATTACTTTGAAAGGAAAATTAACTCTTTTATCAAAGAGGCTAATAGATGGGTTACCTCTGTTGAGCTTAATGCTTAAGACTAGGAACTCAAGTTCCAGATTACTGTGGTTGGTTTTACATAAGTTAAGAGAGCTGGGATAGATATTATCAAAATCACTCTCTATAACCTCTGAATTATTGATACACAGCAGATCATCAATATATCTAAAAGTGTAAAGGTAGTTATCTGAGCAGGTGGGGTGATTTTTAATGAATTTATATTCCTTAAAGAACAGGAATAGATTAGCGATATTCGTGGACGTTGATGTTCCCATGGGAATACCGTTCACTTGCTTATAGAGAGTATTATTATATAAGATATGGTTATTTTTTATGCAGCAATTGAGATTAGAGTTACAAGTTCCTACATTAACAAATTGGTTAAGTTTAAATTCTGCATACAGCTCTTTAAAGGTAGTGATTATATCTGATAGAGGCAGATTAGTATATAGGTTTTCAAAATCATAACTATTAATATCTAGGGGACAAACTTTGAGTATAGTAGAAATTACTTCTGCATTATTATTAATTATCCAAAAATCTCTGTACATCAAGTTAGAACAGTTTCTAATGTGTTTCAAAACCTTCTTTAAGACATCTTCAAAAGCAAGATCTATTTTCTTTTTATGACTCCTTACTCCACTAGCTATGAACCTGAACTTCACAGGATCCTTATGAAACTTAACCGTTGCAAAAAGAAATGGAAATTCAGGCTCATATCTTCTAGTTTGTGGAATTTTAAGTTTCTTGAAGAATGCCTTAAACCGATTTTCTAACTGCTTGGTAGAATAACTTACGGGCTCGTATGTTACTCTATTATTGAGTTCCATAGTTAACAATTCAAAATAGAACTTCTTACAGATAATTGCAAAATTATTGCTAGCTTTATCCGTAGTGGTAAAGGTAAATTGGCCTTGTAGTTTGGAGAGTGACCTTTTAGCTTCTCCAGAGAAAAAGAGATTTCTGTCGAAACAAAAGTCCAGACCTGCCAACTCACCAGTGAAGCTATTGATTATATTATATTTCCATTCTGCGAAGGCCTCAATAGGCTGATTGTACGTTAAACTGGTTTTTACGATGTACCTATTAACATCTTGAGTGAAGCTCTCAAGAATCCTTTCTTTGGAAATTGTGAAGGAAATTCTGAATTTAGAGCCATACTCTAATAAATTCCTAAGCTTTTCATTTTTAACAAAACTCAAGTTTCCGGGGATAATATGGTTGTAATTCTTATCATAGTGAACTGTTTCTTTATGTTCATCACAAGAACAGGTAGTAATTACAGGAATGTAGCTCGAAGAGTTAAGTTTGTAGTTTTTAACTATTGACCCTAAGGTCTTAACATATTTAAAACTTACAATAGACTGGTGCCTGTGGATGGGAAAAAAATTGCATTATTGTAGAACAGCTTCCTTACATTGAGATTATCGTAGGCTTTATTTAGAAACCTGATGGTTACAAAATTACTGGAAAATTCTTTAAGAGAAATTTTATCTTTAAGAATATGTTTAAGAATGTCCAGAACCAAAGCAAAAACATGCTTATCAACATGGTCAGCAGTTTCATTCCAGAATTTGAAAAAGCTTTTAAGGACAGAGTGCTTGAAGGACTTGAGAATTTTGTAAGTATTTTTAACAAAATTAGTGCCAGTTTTAAAGCTTTCCAGAGTTATTAGCAAGTTAGCAAAATCAACTTTGCTTGATGTGCGAAATAACCTCTGTCCTCTATTACCTCTAGTGCTGCTCTTATTATTAACAAGATTCCCGGTGCTTGGACTCGACAGAGTAGCAAAATGGCAGTGAAAGTATAACTAGCACCACTAATTGTAAGTACAGAGCTCTGAATGGGAAATTGTTTTATGAACTATCAGCCACAAACAAACCAAAAAATAGCTACATCAAACCAAAACGTTGATTGACGGCATGAAAAGCTCTGAGGCAATTAACATTTTAGTAGTGGAAGCCAGTTATCTGGATTGTTGAATTACATTTCACCATCTAGAGATTCGAAGGAAGATTATGGGTTTGGTGGGTGACTGGTGAATGGCACCAGCTGGACTATTGTGTGCCAGATGTGAAATTTTTCAAGCAGGCATGTGCTCTGGGACGGTTTTCAGTGGTTTTGGCAGAGTGCTCCATAGTTGAAGTACCCTAGAAATTTAAGGATGTGTTTTAAAATAGTATATTTGACAATTCGGGACGCCGAAAATTATTGCAACAGTTCGATGAAGGGCCTTTTTTTAGAGTAATACTTTCAAAAGACGGGTTTCGAAGTTCTTGACAGGCTTCCAGTGTCCCAGTTTCTACCCATGGGATATGAAACGCCTACTGCACGCCAGATCGCACATCCTGCATCGGTAACAGACGTTACAAATTCTCTCGTGGCACAGTGGAAGGCATTTCTCGTAGTAATATACCATTATTTAGTGGATAGCTTTCCCATCAGAGTGGAGGCTGTGATATCAACAATGGGTGTACCAATTCCAAAGTAATTCCGTTCCAGCTACATGTAATTTCAGGAAAAGCTAATGTCCAAATACCTGTGATCAGACAGTGCATATTCTTGAAGGCACTTTATAATTTAATACGAGGGTTGTGCAGAAAATAATGCAAAAGTGGGCATAACGTTTTATTAACTGACAGAGGTCGTTCAAATTGCACTATTTAGTAGAGTAATTCTTCCTGTATACAAAAGTACGACTAAACATAATGCTTTTTCACAAGCGATGCTTTTTCGCTATCTTTGAACACAACTCTTGAATCGCCTTTCAAAAAATTCAGGTGTGAACTGTTGTACCCACTTCTTCACTGCTCTTTTCACCTCGTCTGTGCCATCAAACCGTTGTCCTTGGAGACTGTCCTTCATTAGACCGAACACGGGGAATTCCGGGTGCACGAAATCTGGGCTGTACGGTGGATGTGTGACTACCGACCAGCCTAATTTGCTGATCGCCTGATTTGTTGCCAAAGATGTGTATGGTCTCTTATTGCCGTGGTGAACGTGGATCCTTTTCAGTTTTTTGTCCAGTGTCTTCCTCCTTGTGGCTTCCCTATGCCTTTTGAGTGTTTCAATGCACCGCTCGCTGGTCACGGTACGGCCATATTTCAGAAAATAAAGGAGGTTGACACCCCTGTCATCCCAAACATTTATGACCGAGTTTCACGGATTAATTCTACGTTTCCTTATCGCAAAGATACGCCGATCTTTCATCCCCTGTTATTCTATCTAAGAAAAACGTGTCTTCATTGACTTCAAACGCTTCCAGCAGATCAGAAAAGACTTCCAACCTTCTGTCCTTCAATTCAGATGTCAACTGCCGAGGACCAGAAACTTCTAACACTTTTCGATACCCTATGTCTTCCACCATTCCCCGGCATTGTGACCACAGTCGAGCTAAGCAAAAAGCTCAAGAATTGTGACTCGTCTCCTCACGCGAATCAACTCATCCACTCGTATATCATTTGTGTCAATGGTCGCAGTTGAAGGTCTGTCACAGCGTGGTTTGTCTTCAGTGCTGGTTTCCCCTTTCTTAAACTTCTACTTTCATCAGTTCACATTGCTCTCGTTACTGGTGTCATCCCCGAAAATATTTCTGTGGATGACGGAGAACTTGCTCCCTCTTTTCGTCACGAAATCAATAACGGCAAGTTTTTCTTGCTTGGAATACATTATATACCTTCAATGAAGCAGAAGAGTTACAATAGAGCGACCTCTATTAGCTAATGCAAATGTTATGCCAACTTTTGCATTACATTCGGTACTACCCTCGTTGAGATTTATTCTTATGAAACTAAATCCTTTTGAAACGCCAGTGCCTCTCTGTAAAAAATAACAAGTTCTGTCATATATCGTTTGACGTTACCGCGAATTTATTCGCACAGCAAAGATATGGTAATATTACAACTGAATATCCTGAATAACATTTTTGTCGAATCCGTACTGAATGTATTTTTATGAGTAATGCTGTATTATTAGTGTTTAAGGTAAAAAAAATCGCATTCTGCCGTTAGACTGTGGCATCGGATTAGAAGAGAAATTTTCGTATTTTGTTCTTTAAATGCAACTAACATTTTCGAAATATCGAGTATTTCAAATACCAGTTGCAATGTGAGACTTAACATTAGTTTCAATACCTGAATTGTTTATGAGATACACGATTCTACGTTTACAATAATTATTGATTTCTGACTGTACATTTTCGGATGTTAGAGGAAAACAGGGTAGTGTTCACTTTTGTTGTTCTGCCATCATTCGGAGCAGAAATTATTAAATGTATTTATTACGTTAAAGTCAGAAAATAAGATGTAAAACCTGCAGGCCTGATATCAAGATTTTTATTCTGAAACTCCTGAAATCAAAAGACGCCCCAATGATCGATCGTTTTGAACCGAGACAGTTTATCATTTTCCCAATATTGATTCAGTTGCCAAGCCCAGATTATGCATGGATGGTTTGTTTGTACATATAATGCAAATAAAATTTTCGCCTCCTTAACACCTGCGGCCTGGCAATTAGCATACTGTCATAAGTTGCCCATTGATTTTGTCTCGTTGGTCGAAATATCCAGAAGCAAAATAAAAATAATAAAAATTAGATAAAGTAATATTTTTATTTTACAATGAGTGTTAGAAATATTAAAGAGAAAATTCATATTTTGTTTCACAGATGCATACAAACGAATTTGTCATTGGCAAATATACATGTACACATTGTTCCACTTCCAAAATAATGAAACTATGGAAGGCGATGCACATGCGCAACACCACAGAAGGAATAGAACAAGTTCTGGTACATCAGTTTAACATATAAATCTTACATTTGGTTCAGTTGTGCAAAATGTACTTACCTAGTGTACAGCAAAGATAAATATAAGATCATGTATATATATATTTTAGTTGAATAAATAATTTTTTAATTATACTTTCCTCCTCAATGCTTATTGTATCTGATACATGCTGAAAACAATTATAGAGCTTTCAAGAATTCAAAAACCTAGTGAATAATTTTTTACAACGTATAAAATACATCAGCATCCTCCAAGGGAAATCCCACCCATAGCAGATGGACTTTGCATCTCTGAAAAGTACATAAATGACACATTAGTCAAACTCACCACAGGTCTGGTCTCCCTAGAAATGAAGTTTTTGTCACTACAAGAACAAAGAATGCAACCGAGAGATTTAAGGTACACAAAACTAAATTTGCCATAGGGACCCTTCCTCGCACAATTATACCATCTTCATACATCATGTCATTATCAGTTGAAGCATCTGCAGTTATAACGAAGTGTACCCCATAAACTACACTCGTGCGTATAGTGTACTGTGATAGAAACAAAAATGGACATAAAAAATGATAAAAGAAGATACACATTTTTCAGCATCCAAATTCCGATTTTTCAGCTAGCTAAATGTAATCTGTGCGGTTAAGTTAAATTAAAATGAACACAAATACAATGAAAATTCATAGTATTTCTGTAATCCCGAAGAATTTTGTTTTCAAATACAAATTCTCTACGGATTACAGAAATAATTTAGCTTCTTACTAAGGAAGAACAATTCCCTTTAAAAAAACATATATCAGCAGTTTTAAAGAAAAAATAAGTATGAGTTTTAAACATAATTATACTTTTTTTTTCGTAAAAATAACTGCAAGTATCAAAAATTGGTTTTATTTATATATTTAAAAGAAGTAAAATTTAAACAACAAATCAAGTCAAATTTAACGGAACAAAGGATGTTTGTTTTCTCCCTTATGCTGCAGTTATTCATATTTAAATTGACGTTTTAGAGCCGTTGTGTTCTCGAATGCTTCTCCGAAATAATTTTAACCTTTGCATACGAAAATGAGAATGCACCTAGTTTTGGTAATGTTGGAATACAAAAACTTTAAATAAATCCGAGATGCCATTTTTCGGTATTCTCCTGCCCTGAGGCGTTTAATATTTCAATTGTTTGAAATATTGGGTTGTCAGAAAGTCATGACTTATTTTGGCACCCGATGGTACCAAACTGTGCATTTTCGCTATATTGAACTTTTTTACTTCCGTAAAGGAAAGAACGCGCGCCAAGCTTTTGAAAAGTTGCGTAGAACGTCAGTGCCAGCGGAGGTTCGCAAAATTCCGTGCTGGTGATTTTGACCTTAAGGATTCTCCTCGGTCGGGGAAGCCCACCGAGGTTGTTCACGACTAAACCAAGGCATTGATCTAGTCAAACCATCGTTACACGACACGAAAGATTGCAGACACATTGCACATTGATCATTTAAACTTTCACGAATACCTGAAAAAGCTGGGATACCTAAGCAATCTCGATGTTTGGGTTCCTCATGAACTCAAAGAACCTCATTGACGGCACGTATAAAGATCTGTGATATACTCATTAAAGGTGAGGAAAACGATCCGTTTTTCAAGCGCCTGATAACTGGTGACGGAAAGTGGATTGTGTACAACAATGTGCTGCGCAAACCCTCTTGGTCCCGACGTGCTGCTTCCCCTCAAACTACATCCAAAGCAGACAATCATCAGCGGAAGGTTCTGGTCTTAGTGAGGTGGGATTTTTGAGGTGTCATGTTTTTCGAGCTCCTACCACGGAACCAAACAATCAATTCGAATGTGTACTGTCGGCAATTGGACAGTTTGAACGAATCCATCATCCAGAAACGTCCAGAGCTTGTTCATCGTAAAGGTGTTGTGTTCCATCTCTACAACGCGAGATCACACACAAGTTTGATCACCCGCCAAAAATTATTGGAGCGTGGGTGGGATGTGCTGCCACACCCAGCATACTCGCCTGACGTTGCGCCGTCAGACCTTTACTTGTTTCGCTGTCTTTACCAGGGTTTGCGTGGTATAAATTTCAATTCAGATGAGGCTGTAAATAAGCACCTTGTACAGTTTTTCACCGCGAAAACCAGGTCCTTCTATGAACGAGGGATTCTGCAGCTCACTAAAAGAACGCAAAAGGTTATCAAACAAAAGGGCATTATATCATTGATTGATCATTGTTCTTTCTACCATAAAATGACCTTTGGAAAACATGAATAATATACGTGATTTCTTTTCCAACAATTTTTCCCAGGTTTAGGAACTGAAGTCTGCTTAATAAATACAAATTTCAGCATTCGTTTAGTTCATTTTCTTTGATATAATTGAGCAAAATTCAAATTCCAAGGTAAACCTAGAGAATGATATTTTTCAATGTTTTCTTTATTCAGAAATGAGCATGTTAGACCCAACAGATTTAAATTTGAAGTCCGAGTCAACTCTCTGCTGTTCTTTTATGATAGCCGCTTTCACAGCTCCAAAATATTTAAAAATGTTAAGGGTAAATATTAAATATATTCGTCATCGCTAAGCATTTGTTTATGAGATTATTGTTACACGAAAGATTACAGTTGCAAGACCGGAAGAAAGCCTCTTCACAAATTTGCCGACTTAATTTTAATTTGTGAAAATGTCTTACTTCTTCATGTTTACAAGAAATTTATAAGCTTTGAAGGTTCCGTGCTGTAAAGCGGGATAAATTTCAGGTTCCCACATTGTTGAAGTTACTTACAACTTTTCAAATCAAGCATTGAAAGAAAGTTTAATCTATAGCATTACGTAACAGACGGGTGCAAATCAATTATGACCACCCATAGCCTAGAGAAATGGGCGCCCCTGGAGACTGAATGGTTACTCAGGTGTAGCTCACAGAGCAGCATTTAAACGACCCAAAGTTCGGCATTCGGTTAGTAGAGTGTTTGCAGTCAGAATGGGAAATACTGCTGATTTATCGGAGTTTGATGAAGAGCAAATTGTGATGGCACGGCACCTCTCAACTACTGTATGAGAAACGGCGAGGCTTCTTGATTGTTAACGAGCCACTGTAGTGATTACGCATCACAAGTGGTGCACAGATGGCCAAGCGTAGGTACTATTTTGTCTCAATATGTCCTCCTACTAGGAACAAAATTGTATTTATTAATGGCTGAAGCATACTGAATATTACCAAAAAGCTTTTTTTAAAAACACAGCTTTTTAACAACATCGTCCAGCACCACATGATTCTTCACATTCATTCCTACAGTTGCAAAATATTGTACAAGACAAATCAACACTTCTGCAGTCAGACTTGTTCTTACTGATTTTGCACATACATTAGATTAGCTCTTTACATCATCAGAAATTTGTGGAAACTCCGACCATTTCATCTACCATGATACATCATCCAGCCACCATCCTCATTCGATTGGAGATGGTACACATATTGTGCATCTGTTTGCTTGTCCACAAATGTGTCCAGCTCGGAAAGCACTACGTAATACTTGTTGTTGTAATATACCCTTTGTCGGTGGAAGAGATTCGAGCTGACGATATTTGGTTATGAACAACTCTTGTCTTGCATCATTTACACTTGTATTGTTACTGGTTGAACATTACAATAGTACTACGTATAGTTCAGTAATGTCTAAACTTTCCGTATTAATGGAAATGTCCGGCTGTAAGATTAATGGAAATGCAATAGTATCTTCGGTAAAGAGGATTTGTCTTTCAAGTTGATTTTTTTGTCTTTCCTGTGAAACTAAGACTGCTATCATAGCCCGTGAAAGCATGAAATCCTGAAATTTGAGATTAGCATGAATGCCAATCTCAAATCCTTGTATGAACCGACAGATTTCTGGTCCTGCAAGCATCCAACGTCTTAGTGCCCATGGATCTTGTGTCAACACTACTGCGCCGCCGTCCCCTTTCACAATTGTGTTACTTTGCTCATGTGATTGTTCTACGTTGATTGCTGAGACGATTCTGTTTGATTTTCTTTTCACAAACTGTTCTGAATACAATGAGCGATGTATGTGTTGTAGTTGAATTTCTACACGAAAAACTTCTTTCAGATGCATTGGTAGCCAACGTGCACAGTTATGATGGTCAAGCAGAAAAACCAAGGAATCACTTTTTTAGACAGTCACAAAGAATTGTTTCCTCTTTTGATCGAGAGAACAAAGAGAAGCAATAGAAGCAATAGGATTTCCATATTAGGACAAGTCAGCCAATATTTGAACATAACACTCTTTATTGTTGCTCGTTTTTCCCACGAAATCGTAAATTCAGTTTCAGGATACGTTCATTGACAAGCATCATGCAACAAACAGTATAGTGCTGCAGCACATGCTTGATAAGGGCGAGATCCAAGGTGAAAATCCTCCAAATACGAGGCGTCAGTAAATAAATAAATACATCGCTCTTTCCATGTTCCAGAAACACATAGCAACCAAAAAATTGTTTTCAGCCGCCGCCGTGGAAACGAACCACGGATCTCTCGATATCTAGTGAAAAGTTAACGCGCCGGGCTAGATATCGAAAGACCCGTGGTTCGTTTCCACGGCGGCGGCTGAAAACAACTTTTCGGTTGCTATGTGTGTCTGGAACGTGGAAAGAGCGATGTTATTATTTACATACTTGATAAATTAATCTGGCGTTTGTCATGTAGGTTGCTTTTAGAAAACTTTCAGCAGCAGGAGTCGATGCAATATCATAATGAGCAATTGCACCATCCCTTTTGCTTCCTGACGTTCACTGATCCAAAACTCGGGGAAAGCTTGTTCAAAGTGAAATGCACCGAATATTCCTAGGAACTTCCCCCTCCCCCTACATGTTTCTGGATAATTCCACTGAATCAGGTTTGCTAACGCAAAAAATGGTCAGTCTACTGCCAGGACGGGAATTTGATTTCCATTAAGATCTTTTGTAACTTGTTTCATTATGTTCATCGCAAGCTTAAACACAGCTATTGATGACATGTTTTTGTAAAATAGTAGTAAAAGTGTTGACATTCCAGGAATGAAATCAGTTCAAGTTTTTTTATCACTTGCATGACAGCTCATGATGCATCGATTACAATATTCGTATCTCAGTTGATAACGTGCTTTACACACAGCACTGCAATCTCTTCTTTCTTCAGATTCGTATCAGTGGTTAAAAAAACAGTTTTGATTTAGCATTAGAACAAACTGAAAGAGTAGATTCTTTTGACTGAAGGAATGCTGGTTGCAACAAAGCAAATTCTTCTGGAAGACTTCGTACACTTTGCATTTTGAAGGCACTTACGTTTTACTGCATACCTTGGGTACAGCTTGCTGTTACTATACATTCAGGTGTTGGATTTTGAAATACCGATGTACTTGTCCCATGAAAGGAACTGTCTGAATTTGAAGTGCTTGGATTGCGCTCTGTGTTATGGTACTTCCCAACTGTGTAGACCCCTTGACGCAATTTCGATGGGCAGACTAACTTGACGTCTTGGAACTGAACATTTACAAGTTCACACATCGCTGATGAGAGTTCCTGACAATCCAGTACATGAGACGGAAAGTCCAACTAAATATATACCTTTTCCACGATTTCTTTTTTTCGCGTTTTTCCAAATATTGAAAGACCCACGTAAACCTGAAGGGGAGGGGGAGAGGTTCCCTATCAGTTTGATATCTCAATATATTTCCAGTTGGCTTACGGGTCTATAAATTAAAATGCAGCAATTGCGATATTGTGAGAGATGGTTGGGTAGAAACTTCATTGTCTTCAGTATTGGCTCCATATAACAGCACATTCACGATAGCCAGTAGGGAGCGAGAAACATATTTGCGTTGGGATTCATCATAGAAATAACCATTGAACGTGCTCTGGTGTTGAAGTATTTTTTTTTACAATTTCCGCAAGACGCAATAAAGCAAGTGCCTTCATCTTGATCATCCTTACCAGCTTGCAACATGGCGTCACCAACAGTTTGTTATATGCCAAAATATACTCACTACCAGATATGTTTGCCGTCATAAACAGGAAATACGAAAGAATCCTCTGTCGTAATCTTGACATGTGTACATCAGACATGTATAATTACTCATACATGTATAATTACTCAGGCAGGTCACTGGCAGAAACAATTAGTTTCATTATTCTCACCTTGTAATTTTTTGTCAGGCCGCTTACCTTGAAAACTGCAAGTGTTTCATTTGAATCTTTCACACTTTTCTCCATGAAATTGACTAATTCTGCAAAAACTACTCCCTTGCATATGTGAACACTGCTGCTTTCTGTTGGCATTTGACTATTCCGACACTTGTACAATCTTGCTAAGCACCTTGAATGATATTTTGCATTAAGAGCATTCATATCGCCACACTATGTTTTGCTAGTATAATACTGTTTCCTTGTTCAGTGGCACCCTCTCTCCCCTTTTTTATCTACATTCAACGTTGTAACAACAAACAATTGATCCTTGGTGGTCGCAGAACCGTCACAGAAGAAGCACACATCTTTAGAAATAGACGATCGGTCTTTGCCTTAATTCGATGATGATGTAGCACTTCTTTCTCACTTTCAAAAAGTTTTCCTTTCTTTTCTCTTCCAAAAATTTTGGAACTGTAATTTGATGCAAATTTTACGCCGTTTAGCTTGTCTTTTTCATAATGTTTTTTCCATCCAGCTGTGGTATTCATCAAACATCTTTATATTAACAACCGTGGGTAAGGCATTATTTCCTTAAAATGTCTGTACGTCTTTCGCGAATGTTGCAGATCTAGCATAACTTGAAAATACATTTTTATTATTTGCAGGACAAACCAAATTATTAGCACATGTATTTTGCCACAGTATAAAAATTGTCCAATCAACAGATTTTGATTTTTCTTCAACCAGGTCACTCGCAGAAACCAATCGGAGCCATTTTGTCATTTTTAGAATGCCGCCTTCATATACTCAAATTTAAAAAAAATGAATAATTAGGATTAGTGGCATATTAAGTAATACTGTATTTTTTTACAACGATCTTATTATTTTAAACAGGAGCAGCAAATATAAAATCTTGAAATTGCGAAAAGAACGGCCCCTTGTACAAAGAAAGACCACCTGCATCCTCCATACTTATTCCTAGTTTATTGTTAACATGAGAAATGAAATTATTGGCCTCGAAAGCATATAGTAAATCGATACCAAACACTCTTTTGTATGATCTGTAAAAAACTAAAGTTGTAACAAAATCTTAACACGTTGAACCATTATGAAATATAGCTGTCATCTTGGATTCCCATGACATTGCGCGATGCCTCCCTATCTTAATTTTATTGTGTAACCATAAACTACATTCTTACCAATGTGGATATTCTTATCACAATTTTCAGCATTTATACATCTAGCACCTCCACTATTACCAGTTTGGTAGTGTATTGTAAAAGATGAAATTTTGTAATACAGTGCTGACCACCCAAAATGCAACACCAAGTAAGACACGAGATAGCAAAACCAAATTTACTGGACACATAACAACATATACAAAGATGAAACGATTGAGCTTACAGGTCCGTGCGACTTGCGGAACACGCTGACATCAGTAGTTCGTGTTGCCGCCATGGCTGTCATAACGGCAGCTACACGCCGCGGCATCGAACGAAAGCGGTTTTGGATGTGGGCCTGGGGTATGTCGGTCCAGGCTGCTTCCACACGTTGCCACAGTTTATCAGGCGTAGCCGCGGGTGATGCTTGCCGGGCGACTCGGTTGTCGATCAGCGACCAGACGTGTCCGATTGGTGACATATCGGGAGAACAATAGGGCCACGGCAGCAGTGACAACTTGTGGGACGTGAAGAATTGTTGTACGATTCGTGCCACGTGCCGGGGCGCATTGTTCTGTTGAAACGTGGCCGCTGGCAGGTCCAGGAGTTAAGGGAGGACTACAGGCTCCAAAACGTCGGGGATGTGGCGGTGGCTGTTGAGTGTACCGGCGATGCGTACCAGAGGGGTGCGGGTGTCATATCCGATTGCGCCCCAAACCATAACGCCACGTGACGGATCGGTATGTCGATGCATAATGCAGGCGTACAGACCGGTATGTCGATGCATAACGGAGTCGGATCCACACGTGGATCCGATTATCGTGGTGTTACAAGAAGAAGCGGGATTCGTCGGAGAATACAATGTCGTGCCATTCCGTAGTCCAGCTGCGGCGTTCAACGGCCCACTGCCGCCGCACGCGTGGGTGGTGTAACGTCAATGGTAATTGGAGCAATGGGCGCCGTGCGACAAGTCCCCTCTCCTGCAGACGACGTTGAACGGTACTTGCTGACACAGGTTGTTTCGCAACACACCCTAATTCCTGCGCTAACGTTCGTGATGTGGCGGTGCGAGACGTCAATGCCCGCCGCACAACATGCCGGTCCTCTCGTTCAGTGGTGTGCTGCGGCAGTCGCTCACGTCGGTCCGTCCGTCCGTCCCTCCTGCGTTCACCGAATCCATACTCGCCTCACTGTGGCTGGATGTCGTTCCACACGAGCGCCGATGTCTCGGTACGATAAACCGCTCTCGCGATAAGCCACTATTCGTCCTCTGTCGAACAGCAGAACGTGCTGGAACGACTGCCGTATTGTGCGACGATGCATCAAGAAGCTTCCCACGCACAGGCCCGGCAGCACAACACACTTCCGGTACTTACAACCCGCCTTCTGCGCACATTTCTTATAGTGCTTATCGGTGGCGTGCCGGGCGCACATGATTTGCATATTCCATGCAATGCTAATTGTTTTTCATGTCCACTTGCTGGCGACGCATGCTGCGAATTTCAGGCCAATGGGATGCTTCCTTCTTGGTGTTGCATTTCGGGTGGCCAGCAGTGTAGTGTGAATCGGTTTCTTGTGTATTTGTGCTAGTTATTGTTACATTTATCTCTCAAAGTTTCAAGACAGTAGTCAAGAAGGGTTATTTAAATTTTGGTATCACAAGTGTCTTAAAAACAGCTAAAAGTTTAGGTACATAACGATTGTATTATCTAGTAATTACTAGGGCCACCCGGTTGCGTAATGGTCTAAATGCTGGTTTATGACGTTTCGTCCAAGTTGTGTCCTTGTGCGAATCCCGGTGAGGCATGGATGTTGTGTTTGTTTTACGTCACCGACGCTCTCCCTTCCTCGGAACCAGTGGCATTTAATTAGGGATTGGAAACTGCGTGTAGCCCAATGAGTTGCTCATGGTGGTCGTTAAATCCCCAATGAACAAAGAAATTGCTAGTCTGTCTGATGTACTTGAGCAACGTAAAATTACAGTAATACAAGAGGATATGATTTTGTTTCAAATTTATGTTGCATTTCACACATAATGATAAATTATGTCCTCTTTCCGAATCACAAGTAATCAAATTTAGAAAATCAGACGATACTATCTCCGGTGAAGTTGTGAACTGAGTTGTTGGTCTTTTATCAATAAGTGTTTAATTTATTTCCCATAATGAATAAATTATTTACACAAAATCACAAAAAGGCAAAACAACTTGTTATTGTACTGTTTTCAGCGTAATCATATACATTTTAACGGCATTATACAGTGCAGTCAGGATAGACGCTTATTCAGGAATTCATATCCTTTCTATGAATAAAGTTCGATGTTGAACAGTTAAACAATACATTTCAATATTATCGAATTCTGCAGTGGTCATCATTTAATGAAGAGCAATTCTACGACATTCAAATTTCAGGAAGAAAAACGAACACTTAATATGTTCAAACCTATGGAATTAGTAATGCCCACATTGCTGTCTGCATTTGAAACTGATTGATACTTCGCCTAAAGTTAAACGGTCCAGAATAATTTCATCAATTTTATTGAATTACTAAGGCAAAACGTCTACCTTCTAAAACTTCTTTGGTAAAAATGTTTTGCGATCAAATACTTTGTTATGCGAAATTACAATCTGCATGCACAAACATAGCGTTAACTTCAGCAATCACTTAAAGGCGGATATACCTGCTCTGATTCGTTACGGTTGAGGAAAATATTTAAAAATGTTTTCAACTTTTCTTGAACACGTATTACATTTTATTTTCTGCATCAAAATTTCCCTTAATGCAAAATTTAAGATCTACTTCTGCTGCGCTACAGAAACGACGTAGAGAAATTTTCATAGGTCATATTTGAAACAGAAAGGCAAGTGGATTTAAATATTGCAGTAATATGATGAATCAAATCTTCCTTTGAAATCCGGAAAGATTTGAATTTATGCATGGCCAATCAGAAAAATAGAATGCATCTGGCCTTCATAAGAAGCGGAAACTAGAACGACTTAATGACCGATAGGAATAAAGATGTATTTTCTAAATTACATGTTCTTCCACTGATATTCTCCAATACGACAGCTGAACAATAAATGTGGTCGGATGACTTCGATGGAAGGTAAACGGTTGAAAGATCCCAACTTAGAAACCTAAGTGAGCATCTTTCAACGGCATTTCATTTTTTTTATTAGAGGGCCTTTTCGACGCAGGAGTTTGACCAAAAAATGATAGATACTAACTGAAATGAAAGTAATAACGGAAGAATCGGGTAGACATACACCAGTAATACTAAAAACGCTGAAATCCGTTTTATCGGTGTAGTATTATAAACACTAGTACAAACACGCTAGCTTTCGCCACCACGGGTGGCTTCTTCAGGCATAAGTATTCCAATGCAAAAACAAAAACAAACAAAAAACAGAGTTTCAGTTATGAATTCAAAAATAGAAGTTTGTTATAGTTATTACAGAACGTGCGCGTCATACTCGAGATGTGTGATTAGGAGCGCGCGTATTAATGAGCGTGCGTCATACATGTGGGAGGTCCATTGAAGTTTCCTCGTTACATATCCCGTGACTGGATAAGATTTCTATAGTTTCTCTGAGGAGGGTGGCTCTGGCGGTTGTGTATCGTGCTATTTTCTTTATTTGTCCCCAAAGAGGTGTTGCAGAGTTGTTGGCTACTTCACGCGCTAGTGCCGTAGTGAGAAGTCCTCTTTTGACATCTCTTTGATGTTCCTGGAGTCTTAGCCTCAGAGACCTCTTGGTCATGGCCACATAGTTCTTGTTTGTTCCGTCCGGGTACAAGAGGGGTATAGTGTATACTCCCGCATCTTCCAGGTCCACGCCGCCGTTTTTTGTTGATGCGAGACAAGATGCTATTGTCCTAGGTGCAGTAATCCCTATGCCGAAACCAAGTTTTTTTAAGGAATTTTTTAGGAAATATGTGAAGCCTGGTACATACTGGCATGAGCCTATATATTGTAGTTTTTGGGTGGGGCATATGGTGCCACGGGATGCGAGTTTAGACTTTGTCTGGTGTATGATCTGATCTACCATGCTGGGTGAGTGTCCTGCAGAAAAGGCTAAAGATCTTAGGGTGTCAAGCTCGGCGTGGAGTGCGGCGTTGTCTGATGAGTGGGTAAAAGCTCGCCTAGCCCTGTGTCGGAAAAGTGCTAGCTTTCTCTCCTTGGGGCACGATGAGGAAGGCAGTATGACATTAGGAACATAGGTAGGTTTGTAGTGGACACTAGTGCTGAGGTACCTGGATGGAGACTTCTTGACCAAAACATCCAGGAACGGTAGAGATGCATTTTTCTCTCTCTCCATAGTGAACTTTATTGCAGGGTGTTCCAAATTGATTGTGGTGAGAAACCGATTTAGTTCCTCCTCGGAGTTTTTCCAGATGAAGAAAACGTCATCTGCGTATCGTAGCCATGTACATGGGGTTGGTCCAGGTGCGCTGAGTATCCGGTCTTCTAGGGGTCGTAGGATTGCTTCGGCCAGTACTGCAGAGAGGGCGGAGCCCATTGGGACCCCTTTGGTCTGCTTGTAGGTATTGTCCTGGAAGCTAAAATAGTTAGCATCTGCAACTAGGTCAATGACTTTGGATATCTCCATCAGCGTATTTTCATTGTAAAGCGATGAATCGGCGAGTGCTTGCTTTAGGGTGTTTGTAGCTTCCTTAACAGGAATTGAGGGGTACAGTGAGATAATATCAAAACTCCCTAAGGTATGAGCAGGCACTACCTTTAGGCTTCTAATTCTTTTTATAAAGTCCTGAGACGACAACAGCACCACACTTGAATGCGGCAGGAAAGGAGACAAAAATGTAGCTAGCCCCTTCTCTAGATTGAAGGATGGAGCACACCTTCTTGAAACTATTGGTCGAATTGGGTTGTCTGGCTTATGATGCTTAAGCCTTGCAAAAATTGGTGGTATCTTTGGCCCTGGAGGTATCCTAGCCGCTTTCCTGATGGTGTCCGGAAGCGCTGTTTTCTTCGCCACCATTTTAACCTGCGCTATCCAACGGTTAAGTGGGGATTTGGTTTGGAGTGTTGACTGCGACTGTCGGATGAAGTCCAGGATCCCTTCATCATAGTCCGTCTTGTTCATCACTGCTAGCTGGCCAGATTTGTCTGTAAGGGTATAGATCACGATAGGGTCACACTTTAGCTGCGCGATGGTCACCTTGTGCTCAGGATTTCTGTTAGAAGCGGTCGAGGAGAACTTCTGCACCTGATCCAGTTTGTTGACGCATTGATATCTAAGTGAGTCTCGATTATCTAGTGGGACTCTGCTAAGTAGGTTTTCTATGGCCGGAACTAAATCTTGAAAGCGCGGACGCGAAGTAAGGCAAAATTTCGGACCTTTCTCTAGTACGCTCAGCTCTCTTTGAGAGAAAGTCTTACTTGAGACGTTGATTATTGGTACCTTGAATAGAGGAGCGGACGGCTTGCATTGAGCTCGCAAACTGGAGAGCTTTTTATCGTGGGTGGCTGACAGACATCTTCTTTGGCGTTGGACTAGCATGTCTAATCGGCGGAGAGAAGCGTCTAGCTCGAGGGGGATGGAGTTCATCGCAAGGTTCGAGTGCCAGCTGTAAAGACGAGATTCCATCGACATGACTTGTTTCCTTTTTAGTTGTATTAAGTGCGACAGTGTTTGGCGTTGAAAAATGGATTTTTTTCTCATGAACCACGGCGCGTTAATGGTAGATTTGAAGCGCAGAAAGTTCGGAATGATACCTAGGAGTTTACAAGAGGTCAAGAAATGTAAGTGACATCGCTGCTCCTCCAGCTTGATTCGTAATTGCTGGAATTCTTTGAAGCTACCCATATTGCCCGGAGACGGCAGTTAATAACGGAAGAATCGGGTAGACATACACCAGTAATACTAAAAACGCTGAAATCCGTTTTATCGGTGTAGTATTATAAACACTAGTACAAACACGCTAGCTTTCGCCACCACGGGTGGCTTCTTCAGGCATAAGTATTCCAATGCAAAAACAAAAACAAACAAAAAACAGAGTTTCAGTTATGAATTCAAAAATAGAAGTTTGTTATAGTTATTACAGAACGTGCGCGTCATACTCGAGATGTGTGATTAGGAGCGCGCGTATTAATGAGCGTGCGCCATACATGTGGGAGGTCCATTGAAGTTTCCTCGTTACATATCCCGTGACTGGATAAGATTTCTATAGTTTCTCTGAGGAGGGTGGCTCTGGCGGTTGTGTATCGTGCTATTTTCTTTATTTGTCCCCAAAGAGGTGTTGCAGAGTTGTTGGCTACTTCACGCGCTAGTGCCGTAGTGAGAAGTCCTCTTTTGACATCTCTTTGATGTTCCTGGAGTCTTAGCCTCAGAGACCTCTTGGTCATGGCCACATAGTTCTTGTTTGTTCCGTCCGGGTACAAGAGGGGTATAGTGTATACTCCCGCATCTTCCAGGTCCACGCCGCCGTTTTTTGTTGATGCGAGACAAGATGCTATTGTCCTAGGTGCGGTAATCCCTATGCTGAAACCAAGTTTTTTAAAGAATTTTTTAGGAAATATGTGAAGCCTGGTACATACTGGCATGAGCCTATATATTGTAGTTTTTGGGTGGGGCATATGGTGCCACGGGATGCGAGTTTAGACTTTGTCTGGTGTATGATCTGATCTACCATGCTGGGTGAGTGTCCTGCAGAAAAGGCTAAAGATCTTAGGGTGTCAAGCTCGGCGTGGAGTGCGGCGTTGTCTGATGAGTGGGTAAAAGCTCGCCTAGCCCTGTGTCGGAAAAGTGCTAGCTAGTTTTCTTTCCTTGGGGCACGATGAGGAAGGCAGTATGACATTAGGAACATAGGTAGGTTTGTAGTGGACACTAGTGCTGAGGTACCTGGATGGAGACTTCTTGACCAAAACATCCAGGAACGGTAGAGATGCATTTTTCTCTCTCTCCATAGTGAACTTTATTGCAGGGTGTTCCAAATTGATTGTGGTGAGAAACCGATTTAGTTCCTCCTCGGAGTTTTTCCAGATGAAGAAAACGTCATCTGCGTATCGTAGCCATGTACATGGGGTTGGTCCAGGTGCGCTGAGTATCCGGTCTTCTAGGGGTCGTAGGATTGCTTCGGCCAGTACTGCAGAGAGGGCGGAGCCCATTGGGACCCCTTTGGTCTGCTTGTAGGTATTGTCCTGGAAGCTAAAATAGTTAGCATCTGCAACTAGGTCAATGACTTTGGATATCTCCATCAGCGTATTTTCATTGTAAAGCGATGAATCGGCGAGTGCTTGCTTTAGGGTGTTTGTAGCTTCCTTAACAGGAATTGAGGGGTACAGTGAGATAATATCAAAACTCCCTAAGGTATGAGCAGGCACTACCTTTAGGCTTCTAATTCTTTTTATAAAGTCCTGAGACGACAACAGCACCACACTTGAATGCGGCAGGAAAGGAGACAAAAATGTAGCTAGCCCCTTCTCTAGATTGAAGGATGGAGCACACCTTCTTGAAACTATTGGTCGAATTGGGTTGTCTGGCTTATGATGCTTAAGCCTTGCAAAAATTGGTGGTATCTTTGGCCCTGGAGGTATCCTAGCCGCTTTCCTGATGGTGTCCGGAAGCGCTGTTTTCTTCGCCACCATTTTAACCTGCGCTATCCAACGGTTAAGTGGGGATTTGGTTTGGAGTGTTGACTGCGACTGTCGGATGAAGTCCAGGATCCCTTCATCATAGTCCGTCTTGTTCATCACTGCTAGCTGGCCAGATTTGTCTGTAAGGGTATAGATCACGTTAGGGTCACACTTTAGCTGCGCGATGATCACCTTGTGCTCAGGATTTCTGTTAGAAGCGGTCGAGGAGAACTTCTGCACCTGATCCAGTTTGTTGACGCATTGATATCTAAGTGAGTCTCGATTATCTAGTGGGACTCTGCTAAGTAGGTTTTCTATGGCCGGAACTAAATCTTGAAAGCGCGGACGCGATTCTTCCGTTATTAACTGCCGTCTCCGGGCAATATGGGTAGCTTCAAAGAATTCCAGCAATTACGAATCAAGCTGGAGGAGCAGCGATGTCACTTACATTTCTTGACCTCTTGTAAACTCCTAGGTATCATTCCGAACTTTCTGCGCTTCAAATCTACCATTAACGCGCCGTGGTTCATGAGAAAAAATCCATTTTTCAACGCCAAACACTGTCGCACTTAATACAACTAAAAAGGAAACAAGTCATGTCGATGGAATCTCGTCTTTACAGCTGGCACTCGAACCTTGCGATGAACTCCATCCCCCTCGAGCTAGACGCTTCTCTCCGCCGATTAGACATGCTAGTCCAACGCCAAAGAAGATGTCTGTCAGCCACCCACGATAAAAAGCTCTCCAGTTTGCGAGCTCAATGCAAGCCGTCCGCTCCTCTATTCAAGGTACCAATAATCAACGTCTCAAGTAAGACTTTCTCTCAAAGAGAGCTGAGCGTACTAGAGAAAGGTCCGAAATTTTGCCTTACTTCGCGTCCGCGCTTTCAAGATTTAGTTCCGGCCATAGAAAACCTACTTAGCAGAGTCCCACTAGATAATCGAGACTCACTTAGATATCAATGCGTCAACAAACTGGATCAGGTGCAGAAGTTTTCCTCGACCGCTTCTAACAGAAATCCTGAGCACAAGGTGACCATCGCGCAGCTAAAGTGTGACCCTATCGTGATCTATACCCTTACAGACAAATCTGGCCAGCTAGCAGTGATGAACAAGACGGACTATGATGAAGGGATCCTCGACTTCATCCGACAGTCGCAGTCAACACTCCAAACCAAATCCCCACTTAACCGTTGGATAGCGCAGGTTAAAATGGTGGCGAAGAAAACAGCGCTTCCGGACACCATCAGGAAAGCGGCTAGGATACCTCCAGGGCCAAAGATACCACCAATTTTTGCAAGGCTTAAGCATCATAAGCCAGACAACCCAATTCGACCAATAGTTTCAAGAAGGTGTGCTCCATCCTTCAATCTAGAGAAGGGGCTAGCTACATTTTTGTCTCCTTTCCTGCCGCATTCAAGTGTGGTGCTGTTGTCGTCTCAGGACTTTATAAAAAGAATTAGAAGCCTAAAGGTAGTGCCTGCTCATACCTTAGGGAGTTTTGATATTATCTCACTGTACCCCTCAATTCCTGTTAAGGAAGCTACAAACACCCTAAAGCAAGCACTCGCCGATTCATCGCTTTACAATGAAAATACGCTGATGGAGATATCCAAAGTCATTGACCTAGTTGCAGATGCTAACTATTTTAGCTTCCAGGACAATACCTACAAGCAGACCAAAGGGGTCCCAATGGGCTCCGTCCTCTCTGCAGTACTGGCCGAAGCAATCCTACGACCCCTAGAAGACCGGATACTCAGCGCACCTGGACCAACCCCATGTACATGGCTACGATACGCAGATGACGTTTTCTTCATCTGGAAAAACTCCGAGGAGGAACTAAATCGGTTTCTCACCACAATCAATTTGGAACACCCTGCAATAAAGTTCACTATGGAGAGAGAGAAAAATGCATCTCTACCGTTCCTGGATGTTTTGGTCAAGAAGTCTCCATCCAGGTACCTCAGCACTAGTGTCCACTACAAACCTACCTATGTTCCTAATGTCATACTGCCTTCCTCATCGTGCCCCAAGGAGAGAAAGCTAGCACTTTTCCGACACAGGGCTAGGCGAGCTTTTACCCACTCATCAGACAACGCCGCACTCCACGCCGAGCTTGACACCCTAAGATCTTTAGCCTTTTCTGCAGGACACTCACCCAGCATGGTAGATCAGATCATACACCAGACAAAGTCTAAACTCGCATCCCGTGGCACCATATGCCCCACCCAAAAACTACAATATATAGGCTCATGCCAGTATGTACCAGGCTTCACATATTTCCTAAAAAATTCCTTAAAAAAACTTGGTTTCGGCATAGGGATTACTGCACCTAGGACAATAGCATCTTGTCTCGCATCAACAAAAAACGGCGGCGTGGACCTGGAAGATGCGGGAGTATACACTATACCCCTCTTGTACCCGGACGGAACAAACAAGAACTATGTGGCCATGACCAAGAGGTCTCTGAGGCTAAGACTCCAGGAACATCAAAGAGATGTCAAAAGAGGACTTCTCACTACGGCACTAGCGCGTGAAGTAGCCAACAACTCTGCAACACCTCTTTGGGGACAAATAAAGAAAATAGCACGATACACAACCGCCAGAGCCACCCTCCTCAGAGAAACTATAGAAATCTTATCCAGTCAAGGGATATGTAACGAGGAAACTTCAATGGACCTCCCACATGTATGGCGCACGCTCATTAATACGCGCGCTCCTAATCACACATCTCGAGTATGACGCGCACGTTCTGTAATAACTATAACAAACTTCTATTTTTGAATTCATAACTGAAACTCTGTTTTTTGTTTGTTTTTGTTTTTGCATTGGAATACTTATGCCTGAAGAAGCCACCCGTGGTGGCGAAAGCTAGCGTGTTTGTACTAGTGTTTATAATACTACACCGATAAAACGGATTTCAGCGTTTTTAGTGAAATGAAAGTGATGACGCGCCGGATATAACGGACCCTCTCGGAAACATGCGCGTTTATTCATCTGAAGGATGTAACGCGCGATACAGTGAGAAACATTTCCATTTGAAACAATCTGACACAAAATCACACACCTTCTTCTTTTACCAAAGTTTCTACACATGAGACGTTTCTGTTTTTTGTTCATGTTAAATGCATGCTACTAAGTTTATAATCCGTTAAAGCCTTGCACCGGTGTCAAATTTTAAATACCGTTTTGATACGTTGTTCGTAATTTATGCTCTTCAACACTCAAATATCATAGACATTTTGAAGCTGGCGATGGAGCTCAGTTATCGTCGTTTGCAGACACCAAAAAGTCATATACACAGGGTGTAGTTTATACAATTTAATATATCTTCGAGGGAACTTTAATTTTTGGAATAGCAAGTTCTGACTAAGTAAAAAATTTACTCTTAGCATTTATACTGAATTGTAATGTAGGAAGAAAATTAAATAATATTAGCATTTTTACATCAGTGCATCAGTATTAAATCAAAGACTGAAACGTATTTGTTAGCAAAAAATATGTTTTCTTAAAAATACGTTCTTATGATAAAGTATACTTATAAAATTGACACACTGAGAGATTAAATAGAGATAGTAATAACATAGAATAGTCATAACAACATAGTGTTATAAAAGTTATGTGCAACTAGCACACATTTCTTTTCGTTCTTCACAATTTCTCGGATACCAGATTCGTCCTTGCCGTAGGTCTTAGCAACCGCAGCATACGATATTTTGCCTTTCCTTATAAGTCGAAAACTTTCTCCTTTTCTCCTAAAGAAAGCACTTTACGGCTTCTCTTTGGCATATCCTCTCGCGTTCTACGACCAAAATTAAGTAAATTTGCCGCCCCGGTGGCGCAGTGGTCTAAGCGATGGCCTCTGATCATTCGTCCAAACGCGGTCCGGGTTCGAATCCCGGTGAGGCTTGGATGTTGTGTTTGTCTTACGGCACTGGCTCTCTCCATTTCCTCGAACCAGTGACTCTAAATTAGGGACGGGTGACTGCTTATAGCCCATTGAGTTGCTTATAGTGGTCGTTAAACCTTATACACTGCTGGACAATTGCTAAGGACGGATCATAAACGGCTATATAGCGCATAAAAAATTAAGTGTATTTGGATGCCAAGTAAAATAAAATAATGTCAGAATACCAGGACATTACAAGAAAGACAATTTATTGTGCTCTGAAATCCAGAAGGCTTTGGAACGTGTTCATGGGACAAACAGGCCATTGTGTGCAGAATACGTAAACGTGAAAAAAATGCAATTACCGTCCGCAGGCGTTCCGGCGTAAGATGTCAATACGGGATATGGCCAGCATGGAGGGCGATGCAAGATTCCACACATCGTGTCATGCTTTGCACAACATTATCAAGCAGCTGTTGGGGTAATTTATCCCATTCCTCTGTCAGTGCACGGATGAGGGTGTCCTTGTTTATTGGAGGGCATTGGCGACCAGCAAGACTCCTCCCCAAAGCATCCCACACATTTTCAATGGGATTCAGATCTGGAGAACGTGCTGGCCATACGAGGCGTTGAATATCCTCGCTCTCAAGACACTCCTGGGCAGCGACTGTTCGATGACATGTTGCGTTGTCGTCCATGAAAATGAATCTATCACCGACAGCACCACGGAACATGCGAACATGAGGTAGCAGAACATCATTAATGTATCGTTGGCCAGTCATAGTCCCAATTGGAAGCACATAGAGGGACGTGCGGCCATTGATCTTGATGCCAGCCCATACCATGACACTACATGTCGGATATCGGTCCCTTTCCTGTATGTTTGCTGGAAAATATGCAGTACCACTATCACGCCAGATCAGTGGTCGTCGACAATCAGACGATAGACTGTATCTACTCTCATCTGAGAAGAGGACAGCAGACCAGTCGTTATCAGTCCAATTGCGATGTTGATGGCACCATTGCAAACGGGCGGTACGGAGACGTCTGGACAATAAGATGCACACAACAGGACGGCGGGCGTATAGTCCTCCTTCATGCAAACGTCTGGCGACAGTTTTTCGGGAGATCCGCTTGCCAGTAGCAGCCGTAAACTGATTTGCTACCTCATTAGCTGTGCTGCGCCGGTGTCTTTTTGTTGATAGCACTATGTACCGATCTTCTGCAGGTGTCGTACTGCGAACACGACCTACCCCGTGACGTTTGCTACACTCTCCATTTGTTTGAAATGATTTCCGAAGCCTTGAAACAACACTGTGGCTGACGTCGAACTCCCTGGCAACATCTGTTATTTTTCACCCTTCTTCAATCTTGCCAATAATACGGCCACGCGTAAAATCATCTAGGTGATGTCGGGAAGACATACTGAAAATTGCAAGTTCGTCAATTGATTCTTTCCGTTTCTACTTTGCGTTTGAACAACAACGGTCAATACGCGTCAAATCCTTTATATCTCTTTTCAGCGCTATGACGTCACGAACAAGTTCGGCAATCCAAAATTTGCATACGCACAACACGTCTTACTGTATCCCGCACTTATGCTAATTTCCACGTTTTCCTGCCTTCCATTTTATGGTTGCTATCGTTGCTATTGTCATCCGTCCTTAGCAATTGTCCGGCAGTGTATTAAAAAAATTAAATTCAGGGATATTTGAGAAAAAGCACTGCGATACCGCGACCGTCGATTTGAAAAGCGAGACGGCTGCTAAGTGCCTAACGGGTGGGTTCCATATGCTCATCGTCAAAAAAATAGTTGCACCCAGAAGGATGTGTTAGAGTGCAATGATACTCTGGCGGAAGGAAATGATTAAGCCTTGAGACAGATATATATGCAATGTGTTGTGAACTACACCCCAATAAGTAGTGTCTCTCAGTGTGGTGTCCGACCGGCATGTTTACTCACGCTGCATGCCAGACTTCTCACCTTGGAGTTGTAGGAGTTCCTAATGGTGTCTTGCGATACGCAATCCCATGCAGCTTGAATTTTCTCAGGCAGTTCCTGCAGATTGTGCGGTAGAGGTGGAGTGTGTAAAGCGCGTCCAATAGCATCCCACACATTTTCAATCGGAGATAAGTATGGCGATTCGACTGGCTATGATATAGTGTCAATGCCTTGAAGAGAAGCTCTCGAGACAGCAGCAGTATACGCAGGAGCGTTGTCCTGTTGGAAAATCGTACCGGAGTGAGTGTTCGGAAAACGTACACGTCACTGGTTGCAAAACCTGATTAACGTAACGTTGGGCTTTCAAAGTGCATGTAATGAACACCGAAGGTGATCTGGCATCGTAGTCAGTTGCACCTCACACAATGACACCAAGTCTTCTGGAGGGGTGACGCTCCACAACAAACCGTTCATCTTCTCGCTGTTCACGGTGCTTCAACACATGGATTCGGTGGTATTCTCCTGCAAGACAAAAGCCGGACTCGTCACAGAAATTCACCCGCTGCGATTCTGGGTGGCTCCATGACAGTCTGGCACGATACCATTGCTGTCTTTGTTGATGATGCAATGGTGTTAGGGACATTCGTCGTAACGGTCTGCATGAGTGTAGTTCTACATCGTGCAGTCGTCTGCCAATGATGCTAACTCTAATCGGACTATGCATGGAGGGCTCCACTGCTCCCTGAATATCCGCAATCGTGGCTGTTGATACAATCCGAGCATGTCAGTCAACCCGTCGATCCTCTCTCTCCGTGATTCATCTAGTTCTCCCAGACCTATCCTGTCGCTGCTGCGTGCGTTGTTCTATCCACTGCCGCCAACAGCGTGCTATGGTTATATCCGTACGACCAGTATGGCGCGCAATACGGTGATAAGATAATCCTGCTTCGCGAAGCCCGGCAATGCGGGGCCCTCTCGAATTCCTCCATTTGATCGATTTGCTTTCGAACTTTTTTCTGAGTCATACTTCACTTGCAGAGGATGTAGCCAACACAACAGCACGAGTCAGATTGGCAAGCACGCGTAACGGGGCGACCTTACATACTCGGTCAGGCAGAGCGCTATACCCCTTTTTGCTTGCGTTATCTACGCGTCCGAGCGTGATACCTGAATCATTCGCATGTCTCACAATGTGAAAGCTACCCGACAAGTTTCATTCCTGTCGCTTGCTTCCTTCTGAGTGCAACTAGGTATTTCGTGATGAGTGTATAAAGCGCGGATACGGTGGTCAAAGGAATGATTCACCTTCCGGGAAAGACTGCGCGAGATTTCATCACGCTATTCAGAACGACCCGCAATTTAAAACTTATTAATTGTTTCTTGTAATTTTCCATTTAATATTTTGCCGACCACGGTTGGCCGCAAGTAACTGAAACCGCGGATAAGGGAAAACTACTGTAATAATAGAAATTACAAAGAAGTTTGTCATTCAAATAACGTACAATAACCGCATTGATGGTCTCGATTGCCGGACGAGGTAAGATCATTCTTAGTTTTTTTCCCTTTTTTCTGATTTGAGTAATTTCTTTAACATGCAGCGATGCGTAAATGTGACAATAAATTAAAATTACACTTTATGCATCTCAAATCAGAAGCGAACGGTAAGTGCACACGTATGAATTTGAAAAACATTTTTCTTTCATTATTCTTGTGAAGTACAACACAATAGATTTTCCATTGATTCCAATTTGAAATAATTTCTGTTCTTCAGTGTTTTAGAATCAAAATAGTTTACTCTCTTAAAATACGACCCGAACTGCAAAATTCACTTTTTAATATCTTTCGCCTGTAAACGAATTACCTCATGCACTAATGACTTTCATGTCCGACAAAAAAAGATCTTTGGTGCAGTAAATTTGAGAGGTATTTTTACCAAAACTACTGTGGCAAAATTCAATTGTATATGTCACATAAATCATGATAATCCGTTGACAATGAAGTGGAATTTTAATGGTATGTTTTAGTTAAAAGTTTGTAAATAAAAATTTCGTTCGTATTAGGACAGCATATCAAAACATTCTTAACCCCAGGAGATATAGCTATTTACATTTCAAATGAATAATTTTCAATTTTATATGCGTACAATCGAACACACGTATCTAAGTTAATTTGAACAATGTTTGTTTTTTCGTCTGAACCCAGTACAAAATTTCCATTACCGAGTAAGGTGATGGCAGAATACACAAATTCCGCAACATACCTGGTAATTAATAGCGTGAAATCTCATTGCCTGATTTTTCTTTCAGAATTTTCGCCCTTTGGATTTAACTGCTATAATATATATAGCTAGTGCCGTTAATGCCCACCAGATGGAGTCGTCTCAGTAGCTGAGCCCATCTTACGGATTTATGATGTCAGTAGCTGACTTAAAAATACACATAGCACCGTGGATTGTTGGCCCCGGTGGCGTAAATGTAACGCACTCGGCGCGATACCGAGAGCTCTGTTGGTTCGATTCCACAGCGGCGGCTGAAAAACAAATTTTTGGTTGCTGTGTGTTTCTGGAACGTGGAAAGAGCGATGTATTTATTTATTATGTTTTTCTAGAACTCCTAGAATGGCGCGAAGAGTCAAATTTCATTGCATGCAAGACGGCTGACGTAGGTGAGTCACAATCCGCCATACGCACTGAATGCTGAATGTCTGGATCAGAAATCGCTTCCACAAAATGTTGCAGCGCCATCGTGTCCTGTATATCCGACGTACATTGCCCATACGCAAGCCTTGTCATCCGATTGATGTCGGTCGCGAGCTCTTGAAGTGACTCGTTGACCTCCTGCCTGCGATTTTTCAACTGAAGAACACGGAGTTGCTTTAAATGTTCCACCCCAAATCTGAGTTCCAGTGCAGCGACGAGACAGGGATATTTTAAACGGCTCTCTTCCAACAAAGCTTGTAGGATATCAGCAGCTGCATCCTCAATGATGCCGCAAGCGCGCATGCTTTCTTCCTTTCGCTCCAGTCGTTCACACTCGAAACCATTTCGAACTGGGTCCTGAATACTCCCCAGCTAGTCTTTCCGTCAAACACGCCTGGTTTAATTCGGGTCGGCCTACTCAAAGCTTCGGTCATCAATCCCGGTGGCTTAAATTCCGACGAACTTATTTTTGCCTCACAATGTTGTACGCTTTTCTCAATATCCTTATAAAATTTAGTTTGTTCTAACTTAGTACCAATACATTCCCCAGAAAGTTTTTCCTTTACATCTCTACATTGAGTCTTGCACAAGTTACGAACGCTCTCTAAATTTTGGGTACATTGTTCTACTTGGTCTACGCACTTTGCCTGCCCAATTTCCAACTGATCGATACGCAAGTTGGTATCTTCTATTCTTTTATCAAATTTTTCCTCATACCCCCTAATTCTAGTTATCAGCTGATTTATGCTGCCCGTCTGCTGCTCAAGACTTTTTTTCTGCTGTTGTAAGCTTTGCTCAAAACTTTCTTGTTGTTTGAGCTGCTGCTCAAAACTTTCTTTGGCAGTTTTCAGTCCATTTCTGAGTTCATCTTTCAGTTCATCTAATATTTTTGTAATCCTTTCCAATTTTGAAACTTTGAGCTCAACTTATTATGCAAGTTGCAAAAGTTGGCATAAATACTGTGCTCCGGTTGTACTGTGTTTCTGAGGTATACAATACGGATCCCAATCCTGATCCCCACTTTTGTTGCGTCCTTTGGGCCTTAGTTGTCAGGATGCCCAATCACTTCCGGACTGCGATTCGCATCACTGGATCCGCCAATACCTCCTTAGCCAAATAGCCGACACAGTACACCAATAAACCAATGGAGGCACAGTATAACAATTAAAACAGGGATTTAATGGATACATGCATAAATTACACCGGATTCTTCATCTAATTACAAAGTTATAATTTCCGGCCAGCTTTAGCCCTCTTCGGTGTTTCAGAAAATATGTCCTAACGAAAAGTCTGTTCGATCGCAATAAGCCGCAAATAATACTGGTAAAAAGTACTTACATAGGTCCTTGAGTATCCACCGTATGACACGAAGAAAACAACACAAACACTCGCTCACATTCACTAATATGTCGGCACTACGATTAGTTCTTTTTCCCTTTTTGGATGAGGCCGCGTTGCTTACGGTCTCTTCGTCAAAACGACATCATCCCTAGTCGCTGAACGCACGTACTCAGACACACGCACAAAAGTTCTCTCCCCGCTTTCTTTGCGAAGAGGCTCGGATGGGGAGTCCTCCTCCGTGGTTCCCCTTTGTTAAAGTTTCTCTTCTCCGCTCGGCATGAGTGAGGCGATATTCCGTAATTATTATTTCTCTCTGCCGCATTTCACCGGAAATCGCTCTTTAGGACAGGTATCCGTAGTCCGGCGAGGATCAGAAAGTTTTTAGATAAATCTGGTGGTTATTTTTCATCAGCTTGTGCTTTTCAGCGGGCTTCACTTCTTAAGCTCAGAATTCCAAGAGCACGCAGACGGACGGCAAGCATTTTTCTAGCACGAGGAAAAATCGAGGCCCAGCTCTCTCGGATATCAAACGGGATCTGTCCTCAACAACAATCTCCCCTCTCCAAGAAATTGGCAAGGGGTAAATTCCAACACTTGAAACCGCGACATTTTTATTATAAACCGCTCTGCAAGTCTAAGAGCTTCCATTGTTTCGCGCGCGGCACAGACAAAAGCTTCAAACGCTTTTGCCGTCCAAACACTTTTGAGTCATGGGAAATAGCTTTTAAACTCTGACCCGTCCCATTTCCGTTAATGGGCTGTTTGTTCTCGTGGCAAACACCTGCAACTCGCCACTTGAATTCAAAGTGCTAGAAGATCTTTTCTTAATATACCGCCCCTCGCAAGTGTTTAAATTATACCCTCTCTGTTAATTAAAACCCCTAATCAAGTTTCAATTACCGATAATTAACCACGCCTCTCGCCAATTAATTATGCGAGGGGGGGACGTCACATCGCCCCTTTCTTAAAATGTAACTCGTCCCGAGTGCATATAAGCTACCTGTGATTCGCAGCGATTCCACCACCCGGAACTGCCTACCCTAGATAGGAACTCATCAGTACCATTCTTCCATGGTGCCTATCATCGTCTCTACTCTTACTAAAAACAATCGTCTTGAATTGGTCTTTGACCTTCCCCCGGGCACATCCCCTTTTTTAACGAATCTCAGGGAACGCCCACATTCCATACATACCCGTATAATTATTTACACTGCCACGCCCCAGGGCAGTACACAAATACGACACTACATAATTAATTTACATTATACAGTTCCACTACCACGTCACACAACATATTGCAATATTAAAATATTTCCACCAATAGAACACAACACCGAGTACACTGTACAAAATTATTACAACCAACAAACACATTCCATGTTCTCAGGCTCTCCGCTTCTCACCCTTTCACATCAACATGTCAACAAACGGGAAACTAACCAATCACCTGAGACACTCACCCTTCAAATGTTTATGATTCTGTATTTCCTGCCCTATACGGTCTTAGCCTATCCAGGTGTATAACTCTAATTGGTCTATTATTGTACTGAACCTTGTAAAGAACATCGTTTATTCTTTTCTTTACTACATAAGGACCTTCCCACGGGCGCCGCAATTTGGGTGACTTTCCCTTTCGCCTACGTGGGTTATAGAGCCAGACTAAGTCTTCCTCCTTAAACACTTTCTCCGCAGCTTACACGTCATCCTCAGCTGCGGAAAAACATCGCCGAATTCTCTTATCATCCCGCTCCACTCTCCAAACTGATACGTACTCAGGCTCGCCGTGGCCTCCCTTGCGAGGTCACGCAAATGCTCCGGCACCTCGCCGCTCGCTTCCACGCTCGAGTTGGATGGGATCCTTACTCTACAGCTACGCGCCGAAATTACTGGATTCAAGGAACAAAGTGCTAAACCTTCCTTTATCTTCACATCGACGTCACCCAGGTTAACTATTCTTACGGGGATGCAATGTGCTGTTTTTACCAGCGCTCTCGCAACAATTACATTTTTCGGTAACGGACAAATTTTGAACATTTCGCATACTGCCATCGGAAATTCTAGTGAAAGCTCAGGCAAATATCCGGCCAGAGTTCTTTCACTTTTTGCTGGTAAAACACACTTTTCTTTTGCGAGAACTGCGACCCTTTGCGACCTCAGGTGCCCATGTGGACTCCTCATGAGAACCATTTCCTCATGTTCCGTCTTCAGGGTTCCATTCTTAAGGTCCAAAACATATCCATTCTCACTAAGAAAATCGAGACCCAGGATGCATTCTTCAACGATATCAGCAATCACTGCCGTGTGTCTGCAGCATTTATTTCCAATTCGTATATCGACGCCTGCGGTTCCAAGAGCAACTAAACCATCACCATTCACAGTTTGAATCTCAACCCGTTGCTCACTCTTCAAACAATTTGCAGGTCCCTTAATTTGCTCGAAAAAATCCAGACAGAGTAACGTAATATCCGCCCCAGTATCCAGCAGAAATTGGCATTTAGTTTTATTTATCATGCCCTCAACTCCTAATCCACTGTAATCCCCAGAAAAACCTGTGAAGTGCGCTTTCATCGTGCGGGACTGCTTTTGCTGCATCAGTTCTCGCCCCTCGAAACTGACTTCTGAAGGTTTCCCGAAGCCTGTTCCTTCGACTTTTTTTCTCTTAACCGTTTTCTACATTCAATACTGCGATGCCCTTTTAATCTACAATACCAGCACTCCATTTTTCTAGACGGCGTATCACTTCTTCTCCGGCCAGGAGACGTAACAGAACGATGTTTAACATCTCTGCGAAAGAGATCCAAAAGCTCTTCGAGTTTAGTTTCGACTAATGCATTGATCGGACTTTCTGCTACAGTCGCCATACGAACTGTTTTTCTAGAACTCCAAGAATGGCGCGAAGAGTAAAATTTCATTGCATGCAAGACGGCTGACCTAGGTGAGTCACAATCCGCCATTCGCACTGAATGCTGAATGTCTGGATCAGAAATCGCTTCCACAAAATGTTGCTGCGCCATCGTGTTCTGTATATCCGACGTACATTGCCCATACGCAAGCCTTGTCATTGCCGCCCCGGTGGCGAAGTGGTCTAAGGCACTGGCCTCTGATCATTCGTCCGTAACGGGCCCGGGTTCGAATCCCGGTGAGGCATGGATGTTGTGTTTGTCTTACGGCACTGGCTCTCCTCCTTCCCTGGAACCAGTGACCCTAAATTAGGGACGGAGGACTGCTTATAGCCCATTGAGTTGCTCACGGTGGTCGTTAAACCTCCAATCAAAAAAAAAAAGCAAAAGCCTTGTCATCCGATAGATGTCGATCGCGAGCTCTTGAAGTGACTTGTTGACCTCATGCCTGCGATTTTTCAACTGAAGAACACGGAGTTGCTTTACATGTTTCTCCCCAAATCTGAGTTCCAGTGCAGCGACGAGACAGAGATATTTTAAACGGCTCTCTTCCGACCAAGTTTGTAGGATATCAGCAGCTGCATCCTCAATGATGCCGCAAGCGCGCATGCTTTCTCCCTTTCGCTCCACCTTTTCACACTCAAACCATTTCGAACTGGGTCCTGAATACTCCCCAGCTAGTCTTTCCGTCAAACGCGCCTGGTTTAATTCGGGTTGGCCTACTCAAAGCTTCGCTCATCACTTCCGGTGACTTAAATTCCGACGAACTTATTTTTGCCTCACATTGTACCCTTTTCTCAATATCCCTATAAAATTTAGTTTGTTCTAACTTAGTACCATTAAATTCCCCAAAAAGTCTCTCTTTTACTTTTCTACATTGAGTCTCTCACAAGTTACGAACTTGGACACGTTATGACAAATGTCTTAATATCCATGGAGAATATGTTGAAAAGTAGATTGAAGTTAGTATAACTCATCGCACATTAAAAACATATTGTTGCGTACTTTGGGTCTTAGTTGTCAGGATGCCCAATTACTTCCGGACGGCGATTCGTATCACTGAATCCGGCAATACCTAGTTAGCCAATTAGCCGACACAGTACACCAATAAACCAATGGAGGCACAGTATAACAATTAAAACAGGGATTTAATGGATACATGCATAAATTACACCGGATTCTTCATCTAATTACAAAGCTATAATTTCCGGCCAGCTTTGGCCCTCTTCGGTGTTTCAGAAAATTTGTCCTAACGAAAAGTCTGTTCGTTCACAATGAGTCGCAAATACAAGTATTCGTAAAAAGTACTTACATAGGTCCTTGAGTATCCGCAGTATGACACGAAGAAAACAACACAAACACTCGCTCACATTCACTAATATGTCGGCACTACGATTAGTTCTTTTTCCCTTTTTGGATGAGGCCGCGTTGCTTACGGTCTCTTTGTCAAAACGACATCATCCCTAGACGCTGAACGCACGTACTCAGACACACGCACAAAAGTTCTCTCCCCGCTTTCTTTGCGAAGAGGCTCGGATGGGGGAGTCCTCCTCCGTGGTTCCCCTTTGTTAAAGTTTCTCTTCTCCGCTCGGCATGAGTGAGGCGATATTCCGTAATTATTATTTCCCTCTGCCGCATTTCACCGGAAATCGCTCTTTAGGACAGGTATCCGTAGTCCGGCGAGGATCAGAAAGTTTTTAGATAAATCTGGTGGTTATTTTTCATCAGCTTGTGCTTTTCAGCGGGCTTCACTTCTTAAGCTCAGAATTCCAAGAGCACGCAGACGGACGGCAAGCATTTTTCTAGCACGAGGAAAAATCGAGGCCCAGCTCTCTCGGATATCAAACGGGATCTGTCCTCAACAACAATCTCTCCTCTCCAAGAAATTGGTAAGCGGTGAATTCCAAAACTTGAAACCGCGACATTTTTATTATAAACCGCTCTTCAAGTCTAAGAGCTTCCATTATTTCGCGCGCGGCACAGACAAAAGCTTCAAACGCTTTTGCCGTCCAAACACTTTTGAGTCATGGGAAATAGCTTTTAAACTCTGACCCGTCCCATTTCCGTTAATGGGCTGTTTGTTCTCGTGGCAAACACCTGCAACTCGCCACTTGAATTCAAAGTGCTAGAAGATCTTTTCTTAATATACCGCCCCTCGCAAGTGTTTAAATTATAACTCTCTGTTAATTAAAACCCCTAATCAAGTTTCAATTACCGATAATTAACCACGCCTCTCGCCAATTAATTATGCGAGGGGGGGGATCGTCGCAATATTATCAATACTTTTTTGGTTTTATCTTCAAACGGTACTTACTTTTTGGATAGTCCTCGTAAATAGAAAAATAGTAATTTTAAGAAAAAATGACATTGCCAATGCTGAACAGCACAGGTCATTTTTTGCGCTTCCCAGAAGTCACGGTGATTCACGATTTTACAAATTCTTAAAAACTCCCTTTTAAAGAGCCAGGTTGCGCATTGGAACGTATTGTAGGAAATTCTACTCCATAATTTTCACACGGTTTGATGGCTTTCCATAATTTTGCGCTCACGTAAGTCGTGAGAATGCTAGAATTCAATTTGGGGTACTAGCCACGGCGCGACAATAATCGAAAACGGCAAGCAATAACCTACTTGTTGAACGGGATTCACACCTAAATAATATAGCAAACAAATCTACACAAACTCCGTTTACTGGTGTGAAAGTATAATTAAAGAATAAATACAAGGGAAAATTGTATCTCCCGAGCTTTCGCTCTCCAACCGGGAGGCTTTCTCAAGGGTTGCAGACGTTACTAACAAGTCCGGCGAGTATAATAAACAGATTTCGAAACACTGATGGTCAGGAACGTCGTATTTTGAAAATTTGATGCTCGAGGCACGAGGCGATACACTGGTTTCTTTCATGCGGGGAATCATCTCAGTATATTCCTCCACGCGGACGGAATATCCCTACGCATGCAACGATACCCAATCTGTTGATATTCCGTCCGCGTGGAGGAATATACTGAGATGATTCCCCGCATGAAAGAAACCAGTGTATCGCCTCGTGCCTCGAGCATCAAATTTTCAAAATACGACGTTCCTGACCATCAGTGTTTCGAAATCTGTTTATTATACTCGCCGGACTTGTTAGTAACGTCTGCAACCCTTGAGAAAGCCTCCCGGTTGGAGAGCGAAAGCTCGGGAGATACAATTTTCCCTTGTATTTATTCTTTAATTATACTTTCACACCAGTAAACGGAGTTTGTGTAGATTTGTTTGCTATACTATCATTTGTTGTTTATGAAACTGCAAGGAATGAAAAGCTCTTTTCTGATGCGAAGAAAGACACCCAGAAAAGCTGACAAAGTAGTGGTGTCGGGTGAATGATAAAACGTCGCAATTCGATGAAGTTGAAATTGTTGCGTCATATCGTTTACATTAAAGAGCCAGTTATTTCCTTGCTCGTCGTTCAATTCTGCAATTATAGAAAGAAGAACAATGTTTCACAGCCTATTAGAATATGAAAAACCTTTGTTCCTTCTTTTTTTTTCATTCTGGAAGATCAGTAATCCTTCGTCAGAAAGATTTCTGTAAAAATAATAAATCCATACCGTTTTCGAAATCACAATGCTTTGTGTCTAAATAAAAATGGCACTGATATCTCGAAGATACATTGGAGTGCAAACATTCAGGACGAAGATGAGAAATTAGCATAACTGCGGAATGAGCAGGCAGAACAGTCCGAAAGAACACTCAGGTGACAGAAAAGGGTCCAGTACGGTAGGGCATGCGCATATATGCAGCATGACGTAGGGGGGGGTGTCGGAAGCGTATAAAGCAGACGGGAGGTGTACGCTCAGCAATTCGGTGTAAGCTTTTGCACGGTGTACATCGGTTTGTACGACGTCGAGTTGCTGCCACAGTGTGATATGGCCAACAGGCAATCCAGTAGACGACATCTAGATGACTTTACCCGAGGTCGCATCATTGGGAAGTTGGAAGAAAGTCGAAGTGTGATTAGTGTGGCCGAGGAGTTCGGGATCACTGACAGGATCGTTTCACGAGCTTGGAGATCATTTCAAACGACAGGAACAGCTGTCCGAGAGTTTAGCAGTGGTCATCCACGGGCAACTACGGTGGCGGACAACCGGTATATTGTCCTACAGGCGAGAAGAGACAGACGGCAGACAGCGGGAGAAATCGCAAGGCACATGCAACAGACACTGTACGTCCGTTACCGCGTTTTACTGTGGCCAGGAGGCTGCACAAAGGTGGTCTATTTGTACGACGACGAGTACGGTGTGTACCATCAACTCCTGCTCATCGGAGACGAAAGTTTCTGTGGTGCCAGGAACACAAGAACTGGACACATCTGCAATGAGATCGAGTTCTCTTTACGAATGAGAGCCGATTTAGCCTGACGAGCAATTCTGTACGTATACACATCTGCAGAGAGCAGGGAACACGCAATCACACCTGCAACATCATTGAAAAGGACCGGTTTGGAGGTGGCGGAGTTCTAGTTTGGGGCGGTATCATGCTTGGTAGCCGTACTGAACTCCATATCTTCCAAGGAAGTTCAGTCACTGGTGTCCGCTATTGTACCGAGGTTCTCCTGCCTCACGTGCGTCTGTTTAGAGGTGCTGTGTGTTTTGAGTTCTTCTTCATGGACGACAACGCTACACATCATTGTACAATGGTTGTCGCAGAGCTGTTGGAGAGTGACGATATTCAAAGCATGGATTGGTCTGCAAGTAACCCGGACCTAAATGCAATCGAACACGTGTGGGACCTTCTCGGGAGACGCTTGGCAGCACATCACCAGCAATGATTACGCAGCTGCAATTAACGACACAATAGAAATGTGACGCGATGCCTGAACAGCTCCTGGACAACCTCGTCCTCAGCGTGGAGAGACGTTGTAAGTACCGGAACGCAGTCAGGTGTGTTCATATCTCCTATTAAAGTCTGGATTTTTCTTGGCAGCCGCCTGTCCCATTTACGCTTCTGTCTTTTGTCCAGCTGTGCTCGAAGATACCTTTTCAATAAAGTGCCTTTGTAACCTTTGTATTCCTTATTTGGATAGTTTTGCTCACTTGTCACATATTCTTACATCTTGTGGATCTTATGGTATGATTTGAGTCGATGTGGAACACTTCTGCACGATGTTACGTTCGAAAAACCGTCTCGTCCTTAATTTTTGCACGCCAGTGTATAATTTGGCAATTAAATCGACTACATATTATTGATTTTACCCTCACTATTTTGTATGAAATTATTTAAAGCAATAATCAGTTGAAATGTCAAGATCACAAACGTAAGGAAAATTACAAATTCCCAAGTATTAGGTGTGCAACTTAATTATCGGCCCCTTACCGCAAGCGATCATAGAACGTCGGCAAATGCAAATATCGGTGTGCGATAATTGCTGATTGCAGTGCCATCCAACATCTTTCCAGGCAACCATAACCGATCACAGCTGTAGTTACAGACGGGACGAAGTTGACTGGGAAAACAATGTCATTCGAGAAGCAACATTTCAGGCACTGCGTCCTGTTCGCGTTTCAGCTGAAAAAAGTGCCATGAAAGCCTGGAAAATGCTCTGTGCTGCTGTGGGTGATCCTACTGTGTCTTACACTACGTGTAAGAAGTAGTCCCAGCGGCTTAAGGAGGGAAATTTCGATCTCCGTGATGCAGAACGTCCGGAACAACCCCAGAAAGTTGACGATGAGGAACTGGAACAACTGTTGGACGCGGATCCCTGTTGCACACAGTCAGAGCTCGTTAAAGAACTCGGAGTAACACGGCAAGCCATTTTAAAGCGTCTGCACAAGCTTGAACGGATTCACAAGGTGGACCGTTGGGTGCCTCACCAACTAACAGCTGCGAGCAAATCTAGGCAAAACGATGTGGCTGTGTCCTTGCTCTCCAGATTCAAGAAGAGGGATTTCGTCCACAAAACTTTGACCTGTGATGAGAAGTGAATCCTCTACGATAATCCTAAGCGACGCAAATCGTGGGTTTATCCAGGTCAGCCTACCACCAGTGACGCCAAACCGAATATCCATGTGAGGAAGTCGTCGCTGTGCATATGGTGGAATCAGCGCGGTGTCGTACACTATGAGTTACTCAAACCTGGTGAAACGGTCAATGCTGAGAGCGTTATTGTCAGCAACCCATTCGTGTGAGTGACGCAGTGAAAGCGAAACGGCCATACACCGGCAAGTGTAGAAGGTCGGTCCTGTTGCTTCTGGATAACGTGCGTCCTCACACCGCGAAAACGACTTTAAACACGATCACCGACCTAGGATGGGATATTTTGTTCCACCCAGAGTAATCTCCTGACTTCGTTCTGTCGGATTATCACCTCTTTCGCTCCCTGCAACATCACCTGAGTGATACGCACATCACTTCTGTCGAGGCGGTCCGCACAAGTCTTGATGACTTCATCAACTCGAAACAACCCTCATTTTTCCTCAGTGGCATTTGGCAGCTCCCTGACCGATGGCTTAAATGTATCCAACACGACGGAGATGATTTCCCTGATTAAGTTTATATTCGATTTGCTATAATTTGCTGTCAACGTGTAGTGTCTGTGGCTGAAAATTAAGTTGCACACCTAATATAATAACACGCTATGCGCGTCAGAATTTTTTTCCTTCAAGGGCTTTTGAAGCAGTAAACTTCTAAAAAATCCTCGCTGTGACTTTTTAAATCCAAGTACATCGTTTTATCCCGACCAGAAAATAAAAATGGAAATATGTAAAACTACATTTCAACGTCCTATACTGCATTCATTAAAGGTTTCATTGTAGCTGTGTAAGAAAGACTGCTGTGTTGTGTCGTAGAAACATATTCAGTATTTTCTTTACAACTTCAAGTAAAATATCTCAACTTGCAACTAGGTACGCATTTAAAACATTCTTTTGTTTTAATAAAATGTTCGACTGGATATATTTCAAGCAGAGTAGTGGCCATAAGAATTCAAATTAGTAGATAAAATTGCACAATTACATCGCTGATTTGAAATTCAGTGAAACGCTTATTTTAATGCTGCCGGAAGAGGTTATTAACAAAAGTTAGCCCATTAGGAATTTCAAGCATTTTCTACGGCGCATTTGGGTCTTCAGTACTTTAACTGTATGGCTTTAATTCTCTATTGTCTCCTGAAAAATTTGGTTTCAGTTTGAATAGCCTACCGCATGAATCGAA
Source organism: Macrothele yani (assembly GCA_039090855.1). Lineage (NCBI taxonomy): Eukaryota > Metazoa > Arthropoda > Arachnida > Araneae > Macrothelidae > Macrothele > Macrothele yani. The sequence goes on along the minus strand of CM077033.1, from coordinate 74,048,098 downwards.
GACTGTGAAAGCTAATATGTTATAATGTGATAATACATACTTTACCTCCGTCTTTTCTTCATTAGAAAATATATACATTTTAAATTCGTTTCTTTTAAATTGCCCTTATATCAAACAGTTATATTTGCAGCTTTTCACTTCAGAAAAATTTAGTTTGTGAAGTACACTTTGCAATTGGACCAGGTGAGAATAATGAGAAATATCATCATCATCATCATCATCATCATTGTCAACCATTATAAATCCACTGCTGGACGAAGGTCTCCCCAAGTTTCCTCCACAGCGGTCTGTCTTCTGCCAGTCTCCTCCATGTCACTCATGCATACCTCGAATTTCATCCACCCGTCTCCCGTGTGGTCTTCTTCTGGGTCTTTTCCTGTCCCTAGGAATCCAATCTAAAATTTCGGCTGTCCATCGATGGTCTGTCCTTCTGGCAGTATGTCCAGCCCATTGCCATTTCAGGGATTTAACTCTGATCATGATGTCTTCCACTCTTGTCATTTTTCTGATCCACGAGTTCCTCTTCTTATCTCTCCTGGTTACACCAAGCATTCACCTCTCCATGCAGCTTTGAGTTGTCTGCAGCCTTTGTATGTCTCTTTTAGTTAAGGTCCACGTCTCTGCACCTTACGTAAGCACTGGAAGGATGCATTGATCAAACACTTTTCTTTTAAGACATAATGGCATATTGCTCTTCAAAATTATGCTGTTTCTTCCAAAAGCTCTCCAGGCAAGTTTTGTACGCGGGTTAATTTCTTCATCAATGTGACCCTCACTTGCTATCTGCTGTCCAAGATAAACGTACGTGCCTGTTATCTTCAGCTTTTCTCCATCAATCGATAAATCTTCATTTCTTGTAAAAGTATTGAACATCACTTTTGTCTTCTGAAAGTTCATTTTTAATCCCACTTCTTTACTCTTGTAAGCATGTTCCTGGATCATACTCTGCAGCTCTGATGGGGTAGTTTCAAAAATGACTACGTGATCAGCAAATCGAAGATGGGTTAGAAAATCTCCATTAATCTTTCTCCCCTTGTTTTCCCAGCTCAGCGACTGAAAGACACCCTCCAAAGGGGCATTAAAGAGCTTCGGAAATATGGTGTCACCTTGTCTCACTCCCTTTCCAATTTTTATGTGTGTAGTATTTTCAAACAGTTGAATCTTTGCACTTGTATTTTCATAGATGTTATTAATAATATTAATGTATGCATCTTCAATACCGCAGGATTTCAGAGCCATTGTAACTGCTGATGGTTTCACCGAACCAAAGGCTTTTTCATTATCGATAAAAGCCATGCACAATGGAAGTTCATATTCCCTCGCTCTTTCAATTAGATCTCTCAGTACGTGGATATGATCTATTGGGCTGTAGCCACTCCTGAATCCAGCTAGTTCTCTAGGTTGAGCCATGTCCAGTGTTACTTTCAAGCGGTGTGAAAGAACTTTAGGTAAGATTTTATAAACCACTGATAGGAGGCTGATAGGTCTGTAGTTACCGAGATCCTCAATGTCACCTTTTTTATGTAGCAGGATCATTGTTGCGGTGTTCCAATTCTCAGGAATCTTCCCTTCATTAAGGAATCAAGTGAAAATTTGGGCGAGTACTGTTTCGATTTCTCCACCTGCTTCTTGTATGATGTCTACAGTAATTCCATCTTCTCCTGGAGCTTTTCCCCGCTTCATGTTCTTGATTGCATGAGCAACTTCTGCTGGGAGGAGTGGAGGAACTCTGGTACTGGTACCTTTCATGATGTCTGGAGTACATGTATCATCCCTTTCATATAATTTGGAGTAGAAATTTTTCACTCTTGTCAAAATTTCGCCTATATTTCTTGTTACAGAACCATAATTTTTTCTGAGTGCCATAATCTGTTTTCTTTCCTTACTGAGCTGTCCCTTTGCAATCTTCAGGCTTTGGTTCTTTTCAATTGCTTTCCTCACTAGTCCACAGTTGAATTTTTTTACGTCTTCAGTTTTACTTTTTCGTACTGTCTCGCATAGCTCTATTCCACTTTGGAAGTCAAATCTTCTGTAGTTGTCCTCATCTCTCTTCTTTTTTGCATCAACATTTTGGTTTTTCCTGATAATTTGTTCACATGCAACTTCTTCCTAGATACAGCTAATATTGTTGCTGTTTCCATAAGAGCTTTGGTTACTTTTCTGTTAACTTCAGAACTATCCACTTCTTCTGATGTTAGGCCTTCTAAAGAAGAGAATCTGTGCTTCAGTTCCAGCTTGAAGGTATTATGGTGTTTTTTGAGGTTGGTTATGTCAGTAGATTTTGTTTGTCTTATGAGCTTGCCACGTTCAAATTTAGTGTTGAGGTGCATCTTACATCTCACCAATTTATTGTCACTACCTGTGTTGAACTTGTTTAGCACATTGCAGTCTTCTATGACGATTTTTTTGTTACACATAATAAAATCAATTTCACTTGTCGTCCAATTTGGATGTCTCCATGTCCATTTCCTCTGTGTCTTTTTCTTGAAAAAGGAGTTCAAGATGAAAAACCCTTCTGCCTTAGCTGTTGTCGTTGCCCCATTTTTGCATTGAAATCTCCCATAATTATCTTCAAGCGCTGCTTACCTTTATTATTTAGATGACGAATTTCCTCATAAAATTCTTTAATTTCTTCTTCAGGATGACTTGTGGTGGGTGCATACGTTTGAATAATCTAAGCCTGGTATCTTTTCGAGAGTTGGATAATGAGTCGTGCAGCTCTGTCGGAGGAACTTTCAACTCTTACAACTTTATCATTCAGTTTCTTGTTTATTATAAATCCAACACAACTAGTTCTGCCAGTATCTGTCACCCGATAGTAGAAGAGATGTCCACTTTTCAGTTCAATGAGATCTTCTCCTTTTCTCCTTACTTCACTTAGCCCGACGATGTCCCACTTGATCCTTTGTAGTTCCTCTTCCAATTCAAGAAGCCTTGAATCAGAAGATAGGGAGCGACCATTACACGTAGCCAAGGTCAGCATCAGATGGCAGCCTAGTGCGGTCCTCCGGGGATTCTTAGCACCCTCTGCCTTCATGTCGCACTGGCCGCTGCCTTGGCCAGGTACATTCCAGCTGCCGGAGACTGAGGGCCAAGATTTAAGTTGTGGAGTCATTTTGGAGGGGTTTGGCCATAACTCATCACGCTGGCCAAACGGGTTGGTGAGTGTGGGATAGCATTTCTTCTAATCCAGATGGTATAGTTATACCGCTATTGGCTGTCGTCAGAGCCCCTTTAGTGGGAACAGGATGCACCACGAGAAGGCGGAGTTGACATTTGTGAAGGAGAGGCTGTGATGTTACGCATCACCTGACCTTACATCCCATTGAGAAATATATGTCACTTTATTTATTAATTTAGGTCGGAGCTTTTTCGTAATAAGTTCTTCAATTCACTAGGATACCCGGACCTGCTTCCGCTGGTACACAGCGATTTCCTTTCAGTAATTAAAATATAAGTAAAGTTCAACAGCATTTGCGTTTTTACCTCTGTCAGAATGAACGCAATTTAACAATAACTTAAAAATTCTGACTGTGATTTCGAAAACATGTGTAATTATTTATTATACCTAACATATCATGTATGATATATCGTGACACATGCTGTTTTCCAGAAAGTTATTCAGTTCGGTCTATAGCCTTATTCACGTGAACTGATCATTACTTAGAACTTTCCTTTTATTTCTAAAAGAAACTAATCTCCAGGTTATCTTTCAGAGCTGAAATATTATCTGTAATGATTTTTCTTCCAAATGAGGCGTTTCGTTTGCAACACACTTTACGAACATGTCACCAACCCGTTTTATGACATTGGATACTTTCTCCATGACCGATTTTTTTCTACTGTTGATCCATCAAACGTCCCCATTCATTGGGCAATCTACAGGTAGCTCAAGCTTCAGGGACAAATAGTGAACATCTCACATTCTTTTTCACAACCATGTCACCGTTTATTATTCTATCATTCCTTCCTGAATCTTCACTAGCACGGTCTCTTCGGAGTTCTATGACCTTTCTTTTCTGTCACTTGTGTTCAGTATTATTCATAGTTCACGCCTCATCATGTTATTATTTTTTTGTCCCATGAGCAAATCGCGCCAAAATATCTGTTTTCATCATACTAACAAAGCTTTGTTTTACATTACGCATTTTCAACTCATCTTGGTTCTCCATATAATCAAAACGAGTGGTGCTTCAAATTCCTTCATGCTGGAGCAAACAAATGAATACTCTATCTGCTATGCAATACTCAATTATAACACCAGTTCACCAGAATAGCAAAAAAAAAAAAAAACGTTTTCGTACAGAACTTTTCCGGATTTCTTTGCGAACATATCTCACCTATAGAATCGTTTTAGAGGAACTGTGACTTTGACATGAGAAATCACCAACATCAAATCTGATGAGAATCTATCGTTTTTCGAAATTATAGAGGGAGAACGCCTGATATTAGCTTTCGAATATTTTAATAAATCCTTCAACTATTGGTTTACTATTCATCAGAGCATACAATGCAAACGAATTATCGACGAAGCAAGCTGTGATCTAAATATAATACATTATCGACGAAATAATTTGTGATCTGAATATAATATATTAACGACGAAAGAAGTTGTGATTTGATTATAACACTTATGTCTAAATTTGTTCGACAATAAGGGAACTAAATCCCGTTTAAAATGTACAACGATACATGGAAACGACAATTTTTGGGACTTTTTAAATATTAATGAATTAATGTTTAAAGATATTATACTGCAAGTTATTATTCAGTTATACTGCAGATGATTCGAAATAGCACTTTATGATATATTACAGTAATTACATTTTATGAAGTAATTTGCTGATATTGATCTTACGCACTTATTTGGTAGGTTCATAAAACTGAAGAAGGTAGGTAGAAAATAATAAAAAAATAAGCTAATATTCACGAATGAAGGTACATAGTTCACATTTGCATAGGTGTAAGATTTAATTCTTATTTACTCGTTTTATTACCTTACTATCCAATGGTTGTTTCTGTAACTCGAAATAACGTTTATAAAACGGTGGAAAATCATTGCATACTCTGTTCTGCTTTTCCGCCATTTACGGCTGTTGTCACGTTCTTCATTTGAAATCAAATCTCAGAATGAACAGCATTGATTTTAGATCAGGTAAGAACTTGTCAAATCCTAAGGCAGTGTGATTCCATCTTGTGATATTTAAATCTCAGCCCACATTACTGTTTTAAATCTGCAGAAGTGTACAGTCTAATGCTACAAAACTCTAACTTCCGGTATATGTCGTGTTTCAACATCGCTTATGATTCCTCAGTCTCTGGTTTCATTTCGTTATCTCCTCAGCTTTAAATACATAACAGTTTATATTTTAATGTTACGGAACGTTCTTTCTCGATATGGGCTCTGTTTTAACACATTCAGCTATTCTTCTGCTCCCGAGATTATTCATCTTTGACACTTAAGTTAAATACGTAATCATTCAAATTTTATGGCAACATATCAAAGAAATAGTTGGTGGCCGTGCATAAAGTACATCCGTGATTACAGCGGGAGGGGGAATTCCTGACAATCGTACCAAATGTGAAATGTGGGGAGAGCGAGATTTAGTAATTTGGACGTCCAGTGGCAAAAATGTAGTGGATGGTGTTTCTTCGTTTTGTTTCGTCTTTTTCAGCACGTCATTTGTAAAAAAAGATCATGCTAAGTTATCGGTTTTTCCATCCGCCTGTACACACGATACTCTGCAGCTAATAGTCCGATATGAAAAACTCTAATTGCATTAGGAAGCTTGAAATGTGCGAATGATGATCTTTTATTTCGTTTTATTTTACGATGAAAAATGTTGCCGCTAGAGGGCGTAAAAGCAGATGATATCGTATTCAAAACACAGTCTGTTCCATATAGTTGCTCATCCAGTTCAAAAATTTCTTTTACTTATCGATTGCATACAAGTCGAAGATAATTTAAAACATAGTCACTTTCCAAGTTACGCACAAATTCTCCGCTAGGGAGCGTAAAAATAAGTTTCTGTTCTCCAGATATCTCTGATTCTAAAATTCCGATTTGAAAAATTTTCCCTTCAGCTGACACAGCTCGTGATGGGAAATATTTTGCATATAATTTCTATATTTTGGTATGAAATGGTTTAACCACGAGGGGCCGTAAAGGTTGATTTCTGTTCCTGATGTATTTGTAGCAAAATATGAGCTCCTAAAATCTCGATTGAAAAAATTCTTTCGTGGACCGATTCTACTCACGTAGACAAAGCTTTTGGGAATGTTTTCTTCTTAAAATAATGTATGATTTTCCCGCCAGGTGCGTAGACGTGTATACTGTTTTTGTCAATATCTCTGATTCTAATGATCAGGTTTGAAAATTTCTTCTTTGTTGCAAAGAGTTTCTCGTGCGACATGTGTCTAATATAATTTCAAAATTTTCAAGTAATTCATTTATTTTCTTTTAGGAGGAGAAAAGGTAAATTACCTTTTACCCCATATCTCTGCTTCTAAATCTCCGATTTGAAAACTTCTACACAGCCGCTGACGGAGAATTGTTTTTTTGTATTTTTTTTTATAAAATTTAGTTTGGCCGCCAGGAGGCGCAAGGATTAAATTTTTGCTTTGTAATTATTTGCAGCAAAATCTCAGATTCTAAAACCCTGGGTAAAAATATTCTTTCGTTGACCGATACTGCTTAGACGCTGAACATTTGAGAATATTTTCTTCTTAAATATAATGCATGTTTCTCCACTAGAGGGCGTAGATGTCTATCTTATTTCTGTCAATATATCTTCCTCTAAAAGTCTGATTTAAAAAAATCCTCTTTTATTAGACATCGTTTCCCGTATATAATGTTTCTTACATAAATTCCAAATTTTCAAGTAATGCACAGTCTGTTCGCTAGGGGCGTAAAGATAAATTGCGTTTTCTTCAATATCTCTGCTTCTAGAACTCCGATTTCAAATTTTTTTCTCCACAGGAAACATCTCCTTACAGGAATTGTTTTGCATATAATTTGTAATATTTGATAAAGAGCCGTTTTGTCACCAGTGAGCGTAAGGGTAAATTTCTGCGTCTGATGTATTTGGAGTAAAAACTGAGTTCCTGAAAACTTGATTGAAAAAATTCTTTCGAGGACCCATACCGATCACATCGAGAAAACGTTTGAAAACACTTTCGTCTTAAAATAATGCATGGTTTTCCCGCAAGAGGGCTTAGATGAATATCTTGTATTTGTCGATATCTCTGCTTGTAAGATCATGGTTCGAAAAATTATTTCTTTGCTGGAGAGTGTTTACTCTGCGAAATGTTTCGCATATAATTTAATTTTTTTCTCAAGGCACAAGTCTGCCACCAGAGGACGTCCGCTGATATTTCCGTTTACAGCAATATCCGCTGGATTAAAAACCCGACTGAAAAACTACTTTCTTCTGTCAGATACTGGTGTTTTCCATAACTGTTCCATTGATTTTGAATAGCGTTTTACAATTTATTTCGCATCAGAACGGATTCAAAGGACGTGCTCATTACACCCGAAAAGTCGGTGTTATCTTTCTTGTTTCTTTGATAGTTAAAAAAGGTATGCAATTTTTCAGATTATTGATGATGTTTACCTAAATCACAATATTAACTTTTCGTACTTGTACTACCAAACTATCGGGCTTTGTTCATGGTATGGTCGAGAGTGTTGAAACCTTGAATGCACGCGTTCATTTGAAGTTCTTTATTTCAGAATGATAAAGTTCAGGAAACATTTGGAAACACATTTATAATTAAATAATAAATATTTCTGAAGATAAATTGTAAATATATTAAAGATTCCTTTCAATAATTATATGTTTTCCCTCTGTTTCTCAACGGTCTTCTAAAAGCAGTCGTCAAAAAAGAGGGGGTTGCGGGAATTAGGACGTACATTTTAGGGTGGGAGGTCTGAACAATCGGAGAAAATGTGATATGGGGGAGGGAGAGTGTCTAAATATAGTAAAAAATCACGGACGTACTTTATAGACGGCCTATTGCCGGGAATGTGGTACCGAAAATTTGCGTAGCAATACGCAAAATTTATTTCATTAATGATTAGCTTTAATTATAGGATGTATGAGTATCAATTCAGATATAACAATTTAATATTTTTCTTTTTTTTTTTGCTTAATTTTCACAAACCATTCGTTTTTCTATACGATAATTTATTAAATTTTTGACACTAATTTAATTTAAGCGGCTTAAATAATTTTTTCTCAACGTGCTGACGAATGGGATGCTTGTAACTGCATCCTATTTAACTGCTAAAACGTGGATTTAACTCACATCTTCAGAGATACGTGTGGAAATTGGAAATGCCAATGTTACGCAGAATATCTCCTTTAGGAGATCTGGCCTGATACCACTTACTGGAGGTTAAGAAAAATAAAGAAAGCAAATACTTACCCGAGTTTTATGCAGTATTGATATTTTTTTCATTATCAATCGGGCGTTGGTATTAAGAGAAGTGCACAGGATCACTGTGTACATTCGAAACTGTTTCATATCAGCAGCTGGGATGAGTGTTGGCTATCCTTTTGTCTGCTTACTTTTAGTGATTCATTGCTTTAGATTTAAGACGGGAAATTGTTATTTACGTCATGCAGGGGACATCATGTTTGCAAACATTCACTTAATCAACTCCCTTAAATCATTAAAACAACTATCAACCCAAAGAGTCGTTAAGGATTTGAACAGTAACGTAACTACTACTCCCTCAGCTACGGGTAGACACAAGTAACGAAGTGGCGTACTACAGCAGCAATTTTTAATTTTTAGAAAACATTCGAACCCGCCCGAAATCCAAAAAACCAGTAATTAATCCTAAGATTCATATTCATCTTTAAGAAACATTTATCTTTGAATGTGAAGTTTGCTTTTAAAAACTGGATATCCTACAGATTGAAGCTATTCGGCTCTTTCGGTCTTGGTAATACAGTAATACGATATCTCCGTAATGGGCTGTAGTATGATAGCTCTGCAATTGGTTGTAAATGAAAGGATCGCTCTCCAATCACCTTCTCTCTGCCCTGCTGAGTAAAAGTGCGATGCTACATGGGGATTCTCCATGCAGTACGTGAGCATGATCGAAGTACGTGAGTTAACAGTCGGTCACCTGGGATTACGTACACGACAGGCGCCAACATTTATTCACTGCAGCCGCATATCTGATAGTAGGTAAAAGAAAGTGATTTATGTTAGCATTGGACAAAATAATTACACGCTGCTATTTCTTTTTATTCTTCTTTATAGTAAGTATGTCTATTTTATTTACTGTGTAAAAACTTTAATGTACAAGCGAACGACATCCATTTGCAAAATGTCACAAAAGTGTCAAGTTGAGCACCATATCTCGAAAGTAAAACTTTTAGCGTGCGAAGAACCTTCCAAAAGTCGACAAGTTCTTTCTGTCGCTGAATCAGTTAAGTTCAATGCCATTTCTGCTGAAGAGAATGATGATTTGTTTTGCACATCAGCTGTTCAAAGTTTAGATGTAGATATTTTTAAAAAAATCAAGCATTTCAGAAACAAGTGAAAGTAAAATGGGCAACTATAAAATTGCAAAACTCGGTGAAAGTTATCATGCGCAGATTCCTTCCAGTGACAGCAGTACTATTGGTCATGAAAGATCTCAGTGCCTACCCGTCGATGAAAAATACTCGACTTTCCAGACACGTTTCCTGACTTCCCGACCACCCCACCCACGCCCGAAATGCACAATCACAGATGAAAACACAACCTTTCCTGGGAAAAGTTTTAAGCTTAGGAGTGCTCAAATAACTCTTGCAGGGGAGGGGAGGACGCACGTTGTGTTACTTACACCAATGCCTTTTAAGACCTATCTTTTTTTATACTTAAGAAGTTTAAAAAAGCAATTGAAATTTGTGTTCTATTTACGAAGTCTTATAATCAATCTCAACTTAGTGAATCAGATTAGAACTTGTCATATTTAACAGTTTAAGAAACAGTGAATTACACCTTTTGCCAAATTGCAATACATTCGAATGGGGGTAACGTTTTTTTCGTGAATAATATGTGATGAATGACTTCTTATAATTTGATTATTTATTAGCTCAGTTTTCGTATATAATTGTGGAATTGGTGAAATGAAAGCCCTATGGGAAGTAAGTCTTCGATAAACATTTTGTTCCTAAAAAAAGGGGACAACATTTATTTTCGCACACTGCCAAATGTTAGCACAGTACGTTTTTTTTAGTTATCAACAAATTTTTAAATTATTTCAACTCGTTTCGTTGTGTACTTATAATATATTAAATTAATAAATTACTGAAACTGGAAATAATTTTTAATTTATTCTATATTTATTTTTTGGAATCATATTTTTAGATCTGGGTAAAAATAATTTCCCAAAAAAGTAAGAGATGATTCATGATCTGAAGCGCATATTAGTTAAATAATACAATTCTGTATTGTAATTTTGATATTTGTTACACTTAAATTTTTCTTGGATTGCAAACAGTTGTGTTTCGTGTACGCGTCCCTGAATAAATTGCCATTTAGTAATATATAGAGAAAGCGCGGGAAGCTGTTTTTTTCTCTTTTTTTTTCTTTTTTCCACCTTTAAAGCGTGCAAGCAGAACAGTAAAATCCCTCTATATTGAAATTTGGTGATTTTTCCTAAGAAAAACGATCAAAAATGTTAGGGATGTTAAGTTCAGGATACGCGTAAATGTTTGTGTAAGCTTTGTAGAGGCAGACTACTAGGTAAAATAGTATGAAACGCAATGTTATGGTAATATGGGATTCCGATTTGGTATGAGGTAAACGCGAGTAGCAGAAGGATGAGCGTCGAAAATATATCCCACAAAAAGTCAGGGTGCTGAGATGTGTCATAACAGAGCTGCACCTGAGAACGCTACTGTAAAATTATGAAACATATTTCCGATATATTTGGCAGTTGCAGAAGGCAATAGGGCGCAGTGGGGTCCCAGAGAAGCTTGTTTTGTATCAGATCTTCAAGTACCCCAAACCCCAAAAATCACGGTGCGTTTTGTAGATCATGGCGATATTGCAGAACGGTGTAAATTTTTTTCGCCTGATTGCATCTATAACAGAGGAAAATAAATCAATTAACGCTTTAAGCGAAACCAAGTGGTTTTAATCTTGAAGTTAGGAACTGTTCTGTTTGAAGATATTGGGCCAAGACTGAATGAGCCGAAACACATGAATATCTACATTTATTTGCAATATTACTTTTTTCCATCACTCAGTTCTTCTCAGCACATAATTTTCAAAATACATTCTAAATATTCTAAATATAGCTATTAGTGCAGCACATATTCCAGAACACATACAGATCAAATTGCAGAAATACGTGCTGTTGAGCACCATTCAACCTACGCAAATTTTAACAACTTGGGACATTACATTTGAACGTAATTCCTCATGCAAGCAATTTGAAATCGAACCAATTTTAAATAAAATATAAATTTAAAGATGAAATTGCAGATATATGTACTATTGAATACCTTTAATCTACACAAATTATAATGGCTTTGGACATTATAAACTAGTGTTGAAAATTTTGGAAACCATTTGGAAAATTTGTATTTCTGATGTTTGATGTCTCATAAAATCAGTCATTTTTAGAATAATAGCACGAAATTATGTATCATTAGAAAGATAACTTAATGCAGAATGTGATGCGGTATACATTATTAAAATATTGCATTTTAAAAGAAGTGATGAAACCAAAATTGTATGGTTACTTCAGTTGAGCGTGTACACCTCCGCAGCAGCCGAGACCCGTACATACAGCTTAGGCAACACAATACTGAGGGAAGGTTGCTGAGGGAGGACTAATGTGATGAACGAAACCTTACAGCTGCTGAATGTTCAACATAAACTAATTCTTTCTTAGACACCACGTTTGCCAGATTTTTCGGCAATTGAACACGTTAGGAATACCGTCTGTGATTTTTGGCCGAATCTCCGCCACCAGTTAACGAAGACTAACTTTGCGTAGAAATCGGCAAATCATGGAACTTTTTTTATTGTAGATTTAACGACCACCGTGAGCAACTCGAGGAGCTTTGAGCAGTTACCCATTCCTAATTTTGGGCCACTGACTCCAGGGAAGTGAAAGAGCCAGTACCGTAAGACAAACACAACATCCATGCCTCACTGGAATTCGAACGCGAACCGATCTCAGGCGAACGATCAGAAATCATCGCTTAGACCACTGTGAATGATGGAATGACCATCCGCAGTGTGACATTCGAAACGTATTGAAGTCGATTCCACGCCGTGTACGAGCTGTTGTCGCAGCTCATATTTGGTACAAATGGAAATATGTATTCTGTGTTGTACATCACTTATGACATATGGTCTGTATTTCTGACCACATTCATCGAGTGTCATAAGTAATGTATTTTATAAATCTCACTTCAATACCTCAGGTTTTTCTTGTTTATTCATTTCAACAAAGAGCACTGCATTTAAAGATTTTTGGATAACATAGAAATACAAACAATTTATTTATGGTATCAGGCATTTGCATTGTGAGCAGTAATTCCTTTTGAAATAGGATTATTTTAATACTTTAAAAATGAGGCATTAAAAACATTTATTGTTGGACTATTATATCCTTACGGCACAAAGCCACCCTCAATAGAAACGTGACGTCAACTTGCAAAAGGGAAACCAGTTTAAGACTTTTGGAAGAAATTCTTGTGTTAAGCTAAATTGGTTCTTACATCATTACGAAAACTTTAGGGATGAGCCACTGATGTACTTTCCATCCTGCTGTTATGTTATTTCCTTACCTGTGCCCTACCACATTTGGTGGTTAAACAGCTATGGATGATAATCGCCACGTTGGATTAGATATCAAAATTGTAGGACAACTGTACATTTCAATAAAACGTTTTAAACCACTCATCTTAGGGAACAGGCTATTCTGTCATTGGCCAAAATAATATTGTGTGGTACCACTGTTGTCTTCGAAATATACTCTAGAAAAAGCATTCGAGTTCCTCAGACTTTGTCGCAGGTTGCATTTGAAATTTTGAGTGATACTTTAAGAGGTTCCATCCCTGAATGAACCCTGGTTAATTCATGTTCCATTTAGACGCCTTTTCAAATAAATTACAAAAGACAAATAAATAGGTGTTAAATGGTGTGCAGAGAAAGCGTTATGTTGTTCTTTGAGAGAAAAAATAAATTTATAAAATTGCGGTCTTCAGGCCTCTTTCCAACGTACTGGCAAAATTCTCTTACGGTAACACTATGCTATTCTCCCTCTCACGCTTACTAGACAACATCTATCGATATCCTCTGCTTCCACATATAATCCAAAAAACTGAAGTATTTTCTAAAGCTTGAACTGTTCTTGTTCCTCCATAATGTAACTTTCCTTTTAATAGCCTTTCAATGAACAAACAAACAAAGAAAAAAACAAATAAATAAATAAAGACACTTTTCTTCTCATGTTAAGCTTTTGCACGATAATTGTGACGGACATAATGACTGATATCTATTGTTGTCTGTGACACACTGCACGAACTGTTTCGCCTCTGTGTATTTATATTAACATTTCTTCTCGTTATACAGAACAGATATTACCACCTGTAATAACTAAACTTAACATCAATCTGGTGATTTGCAGTTGAAAGTTATTATATGCTATATCATCTCAAAGTACTTCTTTCTTTTTGGCACAGAGCTGAACTCCAGTTATGTTCCTGTTTCAAACCTTTGTTCTCTTTAGAATCTGCAATAATACAACAAAGAGCCAAAATACTTTGACCAGCGCATCTTCATGTATGTGGAAGCTACTTCAAATAAACGACGGCGTGTGTGAAGTTCATGATACGTTATAAACAACACTCGGTAATTAGTTTGAAAACAGATTTTGGCAGATTGGCAACAGTTCGTGTTTTCTGAGGAATCACGACTCAACGTTATGTACCATGATGATCGGATATGTTTTTGAAGACATCGTTGTGAACTGCACTTTGCAGCGTATATTTTTAGTGTCATGCCGGCCCAACGCCAAGCGCCATAGTTTGGAGCGACATTGATTTCCATTCGCGATCGTTCCTGATATGAATTAAGAGAACCGTCAACAGCGCTATATTCCAACAGGACAATACTGGGTTACATGTACCTGGGAATGTCCAAGAAGTCTTCCTTGCACGGAAGGTATCGCTTTTTCTCTGACCTGAACATTCTGCGGTCGTGTGGCTGATGGAACATGCATGGGATCTGGCAGCTAAGCTACTGGCCCGCCAAGAACTTCCCTCATTCACTTTAAATGAACTGTGGAGTAACATAGAAGCAGCATTGCATGCTGTGCTCTAGGGAAATACCAAAAAACCTCTTGCATTTAATTCCATGACATGTAGAGGTTGCTATTCTTGCTAGAGGTAGCTTCACACAGCACTGAGTTTTCAGTCGTAAAAATTTCGTATGGCATTGCAAATTTAATCATTTATTTCCTGTAACATAAGGAATCCGTGATATACATTTCATTTGAATAGTGCGATTCTTTATTTATGCTGAATTTTCACAAAGAGTAGTGTCACTGTCTATCAGTTAGACTGAAATCGAGATTTGAACCTTTAAGAGGTTCTGAGAGGTACGTAAAATTTAAAATTCGTGTGTCAATAATTATATTTCTTAATATGCGGCATTTGTCATTTTACGTGCAACGTGCACTTTCTGGGAAAATGTCTGGGTGAAAGACAAACTTCGTGATAATATTATACATACATGCCCTACGACAACTAATTCTAAGAAACTTCAATCCAAACAGTTAATGAAACATTTTGTTATGACTGAGTGCTGTTTATTTCATAATATCCTAAACATACAATTTCCTATTCCGGATAAAACATTCTTCAGCGGAATGCAACTACCTTCAAAATTCTGTTTACCAGTGGGTCGAACTTCACAGTATCAATCCATATGTTTAGCTGATAGATGGGAATACTCATCATTACTTTACTAATAGCTTATTTTATGTTAGGATTTGCCCTATTTCACTCTCATTTGAATTGGCTTTATCTGAAATATTGAAAATTGACGTTTTGTATCTGCTACTTCATTCAGTGTCACAACAGAGATGTTATTTTAACAAATTACGTTTCTTTGTCGTGAACACTTTAAACGGCAGAATGTTTTCAAACAATATATAGTGTTCAAACACAGTACGGTGTTCTTCCACTGGAGAATTGAAATCGCCTTTTTTTCCGTCATCATCCGCGGTATTTTATGAAACTAACAGATTCTGTATAATCTAAATAAATTTCAAGTGAAATAAAATGTGTCTAATGGATAAGAGATAAAACGTTTTTTTCTGGGAAAAACAGAGAAACATGCTGAAACGCAGATATTATTTGCTACATTTTTGATGAAATCATGCATAAATTTATCAGGTACTTTCCTTTTAGTAGAATTTACACTTCACTTGTTCTTAGACAGGGTTATTTTAAATGATTTTACCGATTTCAAATTATTATATGTTCGAAGCTTACAGGTGTTCATATGATGAAAGTCGCATCAACCAAAAGAAAAAATGACCCAGTTCGGTTTCCCACTTTAAAAATGCTTTATGTGACTTCCCATATTTACACCAGCGGCGTCAAGACGATAGTTCATTTCCTTCCATACTCGTTCCAGCATATCACTGTCACTGACTTTACCGCTGTAACAAAGTGTTTTTTGAGCTCTTTCAGTTTTGTACGTTATGGAGGCACGTAAACAGTATCTTTATCTTTCACGTAAACAGTATCTTTATCTTTTCAGCACGAAGTTATGGGATCCACTGCGACCGATACAAAAGCAAGGGAACACATCGTTCGGAAACGGCCAACGGCGCAAAGTCAAAAGTCAGGAGCCACAAGGACAGATTAGCATTATCCCGTTAAGCTACTAAAACTCGAAGATTTCCTGTTTCCTTTGGTTTATGTCAAGGTCATGGGCGGTTTATAAGTTAGAAATTATGCCCCTTTGAAATCATCTGAGACATTTTGTATTACCTTGTATATGCAAAACTCTAGAAATAAAACAATGAAGAACCGAGAAATAATAAAATTAATCTCTCATGGTTTTACAGAATCGACTTACTGGGAGTACAATTATGAGTTTAGTTGAGTTACTTGCGGTTAATGAATGTATAGAAATGAAAAAAAATTGAAAGTTCATTAAAATATTTCATGTGCGATTTTTAATCTTTGAGTAATATACTACAAACATATATTATAATAATAGTAATTACAATAATTTTGTTCAAACGGGCATAATAATCAATACATTTAGTAACCGTCGTTTAACAGTGATTTCCACATCGTTCCGTTCATCTTTATCTTTTGGGGACTTCCACGGAAACCGGCAAATCATACAGTAACTACAATAAGCTTTTTAAGACATTTTCTAGCAGTTTGGTATTACCACGATAGGATATATCCTTCTATGGGAGGAGACACTCCATTAAAGAAACCAGCTCTTTCTATCACGAATGTTGCTGCATTATTTTTTTTATCCGCGCGCTGTGGTGTGTGAATAATCGGCACTGACTCTAGTAGTTGTTTTCACTTCACCCCACTCCTAATAAAAACAACTACACATCGCTTAGGTCCTGTCCTGATTTACTGATCTCTATAAAAGTGTCAACGTCTACGTCGAGAGGAACATTCAGAACTCGAAATTCCTGCAGATCCACAAATGCGGTCAAACGAAATACGTTTTACACGACATGTGCTAAACAACTTCGTAACAGCAAATACAAAACGCGTTCTATATGGTTACTTCAAGGATATAGCAGCGTGCAAATGGAATAAACTCCGAATTGTGGCAGAGTGCTGCACAGTAAAAGTGGCAGAGTGCTGCAGAGCTCTAATTGCACACATTCTAATATCATACTATAGGCATCAAATGAATTACAGTTGATTCAAGACGATATCACATGTGGAATAGGCATGGAATATTATAAATAACGAACACCGGTGTATAACCTTCTGATCAATTCATGCAACTCATTCTTTTCAAAAAAAAAAAAAAAAAAAACCTAGAAGAATGGAAGACGAAGACAGCATGAAGAACTACATTTTTTTGTCTTTTTTTTTTTTTTTATTGAAGGTTTAACGACCACCGTGAGCAACTCAAATGGCTATAAGCAGTCGCCCGTCTTTAATTTAGGGTCACTGGTTCCAGTGAAGGGACAGAGCCTGTGCCGTAAGACAGACACAACATCCATGCCTGCGTTTTCAAAACAAGCCATCTTCTGCAAAGCATCAGAAATCAAATGGAAACACGAAGATGCATATCAGCCAGTTATTCTGCGTCTTGGAACGTTCCATACTATTTGTACATTTCTACGCATCCTTGGTAAGAGATTTAAAGATGCACGACTGAGAAATCGGTGTGTTGAGTCTGATGTTATTGTGAAGAAAGTAACTGCGCTGTCATTTTTAACACACATATGATTTCAAAGAATTAGTCTTGTAGTATTTTACCAAATTCAGGATCATTAAATATATAATTAGCTCTATTTCTACTAAACAAAATTTGATTCGTAAACAGCTACATTTTCGGTGATCCTGTGACCCAGATCGTCAAAACAAATGGCTACACGAGGGGTCTTCAAAACAAATTTAGAAAGTTGAACATTTGAGTTCAATAAGGTCAAACCCTTGACCTTGCCCTACAGACCATTCTGTTGCCATTCGTTTTAAAGATCTTGGCGAGAGGAATACAGAGAGCATTTACAATTGAAATTCAAACAGTTTTTCACTTAGATAGAGCCAACTGAAGATTACAGTAATTTTACCTTTTGACCGCCTATTCAAACACATAAGCTGCCACGTTGTCCACGCTAACACAGCTATTTGTGATTTATAAATAAAAATGTGCCGAACAATGCTTGGCAGCATTTGCCACCACAGGTGGTTCTAAAATGTCGAAATTCAGCGATTGGCTCATGGACTAGTGTATTATATTCCAAAATTAGCAGAATTAGTGTAAGTAAGAAGACGAGAAATATTATATATCAGCAGCTCAGAAGCAAAATGTTGTGCTTCGAATACCACGGATGGTGCTATGTGTTGAAGATAAAGTATAAATAAATTACACAATTTGATAAATATATTTTATTCCCAATTTTTTCAAAATAAGTATGTAAGAAATAATGATTTAAAATAACTGTATTCACGCATGCGTTTCCCTTGAATTCGGGAAGACAAAATTCAGAATTGTAGGCAAGTCTGGTGTTACTCAAGGTATTAGGGATAGAGACACTTTTAAGAAAAAAACCCTGGAATTCTGGGCTATACTTCCATCCCCGGCAAGTACTTCACGACAAATATTTTGTGCCGATGTGGGGCCATCTGTCGGGTGTTTTGAAAATAAAAACAAGTAACCTATGTATTGATCGTATTACGTATAATATTAACGGAACTAGCTTTTGTCATCGGCTTTTTTTTGTATCTTGTGTTTTCTAGTGCGAGCTTCTGATTTGATTTAACGCCTTTTTGCATGTAAGCTCTGTGTCTAACTCGTTTCGTAAATGTTTTAGCTGGCCCGTAAATGACCTTTAAGACAATGAACACTAATTGCCGGTAGTTCTGGATTGTTAGTTTTCGTTTCTTTCTAGCGGGATCCTGTAAAGTGTTTCCACGCCGTTATTAACTCAGTTTACAGATGTTCCTCTGCTGTAAAGAGTGGAACTGGAAGAGTTTTTCCAAAGAAATTGGTACCGACGGGGATACGTCCACTTCGTTGGGTGAACGACAGGCATAGTTTGTGAGGCTAATACATTTCGAGTGTCGCCCAATGACTCTCAGAGTGGAATTTCCTCAATGATTTGAACAATTCGAGGAACAGAAGGACGTTGCCAAGAAGGATTTACTGTGTTCAAGTATCCTTGGGAGGTCTTCCATAATCTCTATACGTATTATGCAACCAATAGTCGTACACTGAAATGTAAGCTAACACAGGGGAAAAAAGGAACTTATTAGGTAGAGCACATTCTGCAAATTTCATTACAACGTAATTGCATTTCCTCAGAATACTATTTTGAGGTCTTGATTCGCACATCAGACACTTGTTCCCTGGCTGTATAGTCAATGTGCTTGATTTATTCTTCTTGATAGAAGGATTACGATTTATGACGAAACATGTATTTTCCTTCAGGATAAATATTTTGGAGCGGGAGCGGCATTAACATTCCTTAACACCCTCTTAAGGCACAGCCAAAATAGTGACGAAACACGATCTATGCAGAAGTTACATGGATCCATGCAGAAGTTACCTTTCGCATCGATCGAAAGATGGCAGTACTTACGCGCTGACTGCTAAATCGGGCAGAGAGGGCCAGGTATGGAAGTTTAATCAAATTGTGATACAAACTTGAATTGAAGGTTTAGTTGCATATATAAGCCCAAACGTCATCTTATGCGCTATGTCCACTAAATATTTCATTTTTTCCCTTTTCATGACAAAATTAAAAGAAATTTCATATGCCAAGTTTTTATAACATTTAAAGAAATTTTGCATCTCAACACTTTAAAGATAATCTTTCTTTAATCTTCATAAATTCATGATTTTGAATAGATATTTACTGTCCAAAGATAGGGCGTTCATATATTGAAGGCAAAAGGAAATGTCACGTATATTTAAAAAATGTATTTTTCAAATAAAGAGATAATGTGGAAATAATCTGTTATAAATATCAGTCGAGATATGAAAGCGACATGTACCCATTTGAAGATTGTTTGAGAATTCATGTAAAACTGCAAATTACTGTGATATCATCATCATCGTCATCATTGTCAACGATTATCAATCCACTGCTGGACGAAGGTCTCCCCAAGTTTCCTCCACAACGGTCTGTCTTCGGCCAGTCTCCTCCATGTCACTCCCGCATTCTTTCGAATTTCATCCACCCATCTCCCATGTGGTCTTCTTCTGGGTCTTTTCCTGTTCCTTGGAATCTAATCTAAAATTTTGGCTGTCCATCGATGGTCTGTCCTTCTGGCAGTATGTCCAGCCCATTGCCATTTCAGGGATTTAACTCTGATCATGATGTCTTCCACTCTTGTCATTTTTCGGATCCACGAGTTCCTCTTCTTATCTCTCCTGGTTACACCAAGCATGCACCTCTCCATGCCGCTTTGAGTTGTCTGGAGCCTTTGTATGTATCTTATAGTTAAGGTCCACGTCTCTGCCTCATACGTAAGCACTGGAAGGATACATTGATCAAACACTTTTATTTTAAGACATAATCGCATATTGCTCTTGAAAATTATGCTGTTTCTCCCAAAAGCTCTCCAGCCAAGTTTTGTACGCCGATTAATTTCTTCATCAATGTGACCCTCACTTGATATCTGCTGTCCGAGATAAATGTACGTGTCTGTTATCTCCAGCTTTTCTCCATCAATCGATAAATCTTCATTTCTTGTAAAAGCATTGAACATCACTTTTGTCTTCTGAAAGTTCATTTTTAATCCCACTTCTTTACTCTTGTCAGCAAGTTCCTGGATCATACTCTGCAGCTCTGATGGGGTAGTTGCAAAAATGACTACGTCATGGGCAAAACGAGGGTGGGTTAGATAATCTCCATTAAACTTTATCTCTTTATTTTCCCAGTTCAGTGATTGAAAGACATTTTCCAATGGTGCATTAAAGAGCTTCAGAGATATGATGTAATCTTGTCTCACTCCCTTTCCAATTTTTATGTGTGTTGTATTTTCAAACAGCTGAATCTTTTGCACTTGAAGGTTCATAGATGTTATTAATAATACTAATGTATGCATCTTCAATACCGCAGGATTTCAGAGCCATTGTAACTGCTGATGGTTTCACCGAATCAAACGCTTTTTCATAATCGATAAAAGCCATGCACAATGGAAGTTCATATTCCCTCGCTCTTTCAATTAGTTCTCTCAGTACGAGGATATGATCTTTTGTGCTGTAGCCACTCCTGAATCCAGCTTGTTCTCTCGGTTGAGCCATGTCCAGTGTTACCTTCAAACGGTGTGAAAGAACTTTAGTGAGGATTTCATAAACCCCTGATAGGTGGCTGATATGTCTGTAGTTCCTGAGATCTTCAATGTCACCTTTTTTATGTAGCAGGATCATTGTAGCATTGTTCCAATCCTCAGGAATCTTCCCTTCATTAAGGCATCGAGTGAAAATTTGGGCGAGTACTTTTTCGATTTCTCCACTTGGTTTTATGTATGATGTTTACAGTAATTCCTTCTTCTCTTGGAGCTTTTTCCTGCTTCATGTTCTTGATTGCATGTGCAACTTCTCCTGGGAGGACTGGAAGAACTCTGGTACTGGTATCTTTCATGATGTCTGGAGTACATGTGTCATCCCTTTCATATAATTTGGAGTAGAAATCTGTCACTCTTCTCAAAATTTCCCCTGTATTTCTTGTTACAGAACCATCTTCTTTTCTCAGTGCCATAATCTTCTTTCTTCCCTTACAGAGATGTCCCTTTGCTATCTTTAGGCTTTGGTTGTTTTCAATTGCTTTCCTCACTAGTTCACAGTTGAATTTCTTTACGTCTTCAGTGATATTTTTTCGCACTGTCTTGCATAGCTCTATGTATTCCACTTTTGAAGTTACATCTTCTTTAGTTGTCCTCATCTCTCTTCTTTTTTGCATCAACATTTTGGTTTTTCCTGATAATTTGTTCACATGCAACTTGTTCTTAGACCCAGCTAATTTTGTTGCTGTTTCCATATGCGGTTTGGTTACTTTTCTGTTAACTTCAGAAGTATCCACTTCTTTCGATGTTAGGCCTTCTAAAGCAGATAATCTGTTCTTCAGTTCCAACTTGAAGGTATTATGGTGTTTTTTAAGGTTGGTTATGTCAATACATTGTGTTTGTCTTATGAGCTTGCCACGTTCGAGTTTAGTGTTGAGGTGCATCTTACATCTCACCAATCTATGGTCACTACCTGTGTTGAACTTGTTTAGCACACTGCAGTCTTCGTTGACGAATTTTTTGTTACACATAACAAAATCGAATTTCTTCACGCCTGCACCCCGCACAGACACACCAAAAGAATCTGAAAATAGGAATTTTTTTCTGCAGATCCTGGAATTCCTCAAATTAAGGATTACCTAATATTTGTGTATTTTTCTTATATAAAAACATATTAATATTTTTTTCCAAGTCGTTCCTGATTGTAATTCTAGACAGAGGTTTCAGCATAGGAACAAAAGCCTTTATCATCTAGCAACTTAAACAATCGACGCATGAAAATGGCGGAAACATGTGCTTGGTGTATACAGGGATGATAAATATCTAAGTGCTTAGACGATTGTTCAATATGAACTTAACGGACTGTTTTATATAATACGCTCCGAATATTATGCGAGTTTAGATGTTACCCTCACAACGGTAAGAACGCATGCGTCAACTAATATACCTAGTGCTAGAAATCTTTCGGTAATATTACCGATAATGTTTCCAGACGGCCGTCTCTAAAGCACCGAGGGCTGCTAGTAGAGCGCCTGTAGGGAGATTTGGGATCACACCTTCTGTTATTTCATTGGGAAGCAATTGAGCTGCACAGACCAATCAGCAAACGAATTTGCATGATTGGTGAAATCCGTGTCGGACATGTGGGGGGTTCATGAAACATCATTAGCAATTTAGCAGACATTTGTTCCAAGATGCAAGAATCTCCCGGCGTTTCAACGAGAAATTGTTTTTCTGTTACAGGAACAACAACTCTTGTAATACATTTGCGATACAAAAAAGTTTGTATTGAAGCACCATAAGTTAAATACGTGTTCATTATTAGTTCTAGCAACTTCTACAGCTGATTTCTAGGTTTACCTTTTAAGATGTGACCTGTAGTGTCTGATTATTGTTGCATTGAATGATTATGTTAGAAGTTACCACTCCCCGTCCCCCTTTAACCATGAAGGATACTTGTTTGTTGTGCAGTATACATACAGGCAAATATCAGATGCAGTGAACAGTGCCCCAAAATAGTTTCCTCTTTATTGTGGTTTCATGTAAACATAAGTAACTGAGTTTTCATGCACACATTTGTGCTTCCATGACCTAACAGTGAATGGGAAAGAATCGGTGGGCACGGTGAACAACTAATAGCATTTGCACGTACGTAGAGTGCATATAAAGCAAATATTTTTCATGGTTCACGATTTCGCATGGGGAACGGGTGAGAGTACACACAACACGATCATTCAGTAGAGTAAAGATCAGAATAGACAGGTTGCATCTTAAATGGCAAGCC
Organism: Macrothele yani; assembly: GCA_039090855.1. Lineage (NCBI taxonomy): Eukaryota > Metazoa > Arthropoda > Arachnida > Araneae > Macrothelidae > Macrothele > Macrothele yani. Next base: position 74,024,839 of record CM077033.1, on the reverse strand, counting down.
TAATATTTTGAATTTGCTAGGACTGAAAGCATTAAGAGTATAAACACATTAATCTCACAGAAAAATAACCAGGAAGCCAGAACAAGGAAGACCATAGCCCGCAACAAGTCAAGAAGAAGCCAGTATTTCTCTGTCCACGATAGGGGCCGATAGCCAAGCAGCAATAGCCGGAGCTGCCTTCTGCTACCAAAACCGCGGTACCAAGGGAAACAATTTACAGAAGAATCCACGAGAGAGGGCTGTATACATTAAAATTAAAGTTCTGAATCTCCCTCGCCTCAACGCACGTAATGATCCGTTTAAACTGGGGCAGAAAACATCACCGGTAGGTGATGTTTTCTGCCCCAGAAAACATCACCTACCGGTGATGAATGCACCTGCGCTCTCTTTTATTACGAAATGCGGTACAGCCTAAACTCGGACTGTGAACGTTTCGAAAGACGCAGTGAGTTGAAATATTTCATCCTACGTTAGGTGACTTCCCAGGCGACGTCTGCCTTAGTAGTTTTTACAACTGCGGTGGACGTCGTCTACTATATACTGGTATTAGGATGAATGGATGCTTAACGCTGCACGGGTTTCCAGAACGTACCCTAATTGCTACACGTTAAAGGGCCGCGTCCTAGATCGCTATGTACTGCTTTTCTGATGAGCTGTTGCCCCCTATTCCTTTTTAAGGACGGTAACGCGAAGCCCCACAGTGCTTGGGTAGTCGACGAACATCTGGTGCGGAAGAACTTTCGCAACATGGAGATGAACCGCGAGATCTCTGGACCTGATCCCTATAAAACATGATGTCCGGAATGCCGGAGAAAAAATAATTGGAAGCTAGTAGACCTATTCGAGGAACCTCTCTACACTTCGACGTGTTTAAGTTAACGGGTGGGACTTATTGCTCCCAACTGGTATTTTTAGCCCTGTAAACAGCATAATGGCTCGCTACGCGAGCTGTGTCGCTTTTTGGGTTATTCACACTTAGTATTAGCCTCTTGAAATTGTCGCGACTACCTTCTGCTAGGGAAACCATTTTGACCTGGCCTGAGCATGCTTTCTACGTATTGGGAGGTAGCATTCTTTTTCTGCTGTATATTACTGTGTTATCGACATACTGCATGTAGTTCTGTACCAGTTTTCTTTTAACTCTGTCAAGTAGGTTTTGCGTTATTTATGAGTTTATGTCTATCTCTTTAATTTTGGATGCCAGTGCTAATCCCACTTCTTTTTTAATCTTGTCAGCAAGTTCCTGGATCAAACTCTGTAGCTCTGAGAGGGAAGTTAAAAACAAAAGTCTACGTCATCAGAAAAAACAAGGTTAGTTAAATAATCTCCATTTATTTTTATTCCTTTGTTTTCACAGTTCACTTATTGAAAAAGACATTTCGCCATGTGGCATTAACGCGTTTGGAAAATATTTTGTCACCTTGTCTCATTTCCTTTTTAAATTTCATTAGTGTTGTATCCTCAAACAACCGAACTTTTTTACTTTCATTTTCATAGATTTTACTTATAATACTAATAAATGCATCTTTAGTACCGCAGGATTACAAAGACATTGTAATTGCTGTTCTGACTGACGGAGTCAAAGGCCTTTTCATAATCAATAAATCCATACATAATGGAAAATCCTATTCCCTCGTTATTTTTCGCAGGAAAACCTTTAGGAGATAAGGTGTCACCAATTTTCATAGTAAAACTAACCAGGAGATATCAAAATCTCAAAAATATAGATGCTTCAAAACATCAAATCTCAAGAGTGGATGCTTCGGAAATATTTCCAGATAAATCCAACTGTGTATGTAATGAGATAATATTTAATTTAGTTTTTCAGTTACGTTAACTGCTGTAAGTGCATTTGAGCGTTAAATAAAAAAAAGTTTCAGAACGCTTATCAAGAATTATTCGTTATGAGATACAAGCCAAACCCAGAGGTAAAAAATAAAGAAAACCACAGTGACATTTTTTTTCGTGTGTTACAAGAGAGAGAGAGAGACAGAGAGTGAAAGTAACGAATGACAGGATTCTGAGCGTAGTAATTACATCGTCGCTGAAGCGGATTTTCTGATTCCGTTCAGCGAATGTAAACAGTCGATGAAGGGTAATCGGGAAACGCCAAGTGCTGAAGCTTAATAGTGAATACGAACTGACGTGGCAAACAATCGAGATCCTGATTAGACAGGACACTATCAGTTTACATTTGGATTCCAAAATTGACTGCTTCTTTTAAATAGTATTTAAGACGGTTAAAGTTAAGGTGTACAGTACATATTCAGCTAAACAGAAATAAATGGGGAAAATATATTTTTAGGGACGATATACCAGGGAAACATATGTCAAAGTACACAGCTATTCATAGAAGTATTGTCCCATTACAATATCTTAAAGTTGTTTCAATTTGAATGTATGATTAAAACCGATGATAGCGTTAGAACAGGAATCTGAATGGAGATTCACTTTTGCTGCGATGAGAGCCAAAAATTAAGGAAAGTACTGAATGGAAACATTTTAAGATGGCCATTGAAAATCCTCCCATAGAACGTAGCTCTCCCATCCATCGACGACCAAAGCTAAATGTGAAGTGTGCCGTCATATTTTCAGCATTTGCTAAGGCAACGATCAAAGTCGTTTTGAGATAAGTTTATTAATTAAGAATTTAGTGTAAAACAATAGGCCAGATATAAGGATGGGTTTTTAATTAGTAAGCTAAACCTAAAAGCTAGGAGGAAAGTGCTTCACACATAACAGCAAAAATACGAAATTAAGCCGGAAGTCATTTTCACAGATCTGCCCATTAGGAAGAGAAAGGCAATAACACACAAACACTCAGTACGAAAAAAGAAGAAGCTACTGAAAAAGACAACTTGATATCAAAACAAATAAGAAAGAAATGCAACTGAGAATTTAAAACGAAGGTTCATGAGCAACAGCGTTATGTAAACATGAAAGCTATTACAGAAAAAAATAGTGTGAAAATTCACGCAAATAAATTGAAACCTAAGACTTGGAAAACTAGCTTCTGAAAACTGGACGAAACAAAAACGCAGGAGTTCATAATAAGCAAGAATGAATCCAAGCATGGTGAAAAAAAACAAAAACTGAAAACATATTACGGTAATTACTGTTCTTGTGTGTAAGAGTTCCAAATTGGAACGGAAGCAGTCACAACCATACAACTTGTGATTTCCTGCGAACCAAAGGCTAACTCGTTAGTTTGCAAATAGTGCAATACAATCGATTTCATGTGTTTTTATCTTTGCTTTATGTTGAGAGCTGTACAACTCTATCAAGAAGCTGAATTACTAGGTTACCACAAAAGAGCATAACCTCTTTCCATTCTAATTATTTAGTTTCTGGAAAAAAAACTGCGAGTTTAACATATATGTGACAAAATACCTTTGGCATTGTATTTTCATGTTATTTTCTTCCGAAAACCGATTAAATTTTTAATATTTTATTTTTTCCGAAAATTACATAACCAGGTTACCCAGGTACGGCATGTTTTTTCATGCAAAAAAAAATATTTGCCCGTCGCGCATTCCAACGTTGCAAACCACCCTGGGCAGAACACGATACAGTTCTCAGATCAGTTGCATAACTGTCAAAACATTTTAAAAGTAAACATGAAAAAAATTATAATTACCTTGAAAGCTTTTTCTTGACAAGGTGTGGAAAATACAATGACGGAAAAAAAAATCCCGACACCACGAAAAAATAGTTGTAGAGGAATGAAATGGCGGCAATACATTTGTATAGGTAACATATTTAATCGATTATGGTTTCAAGATCACAGCTTAATGTAAGCGCGAGAAGAGCCATTTTAAATGTGAAACGCTGGTACATTAATAACCGGTGTAACCGCCAGAATGTTGAATGCAAGCATGCAAACGTTCATGCATTGTGTTGTACAGGTGCTGGATGTCAGTTTGTGGGATGGAGTTCCATGCCTGTTGCACTTGGTCGATCAATACAGGGAAGGTTAATGCTATTTGGGGGTGACGCTGGATTTGTCGACAAATGATGACCCATACCTTCTCGATTGGAGAAAGATCTGGTGATCTAGCAGGCCACGCCAACATGTCGGCACTCTGTAGAGCATTTTGGGTTACAACAGCGGTATGCGGGCGAGTGTTATCCTGTTGGAAAACACCCCCTGGAATGCTGTTTATGAATGGCAGCACAACAGGTTGAATCACCAGACCGACGTACAATTGTGCAGTCAGGGTGCGTGGAATGACCACAAGAGTTCTCCTGCTGATATAGGAAATTGCTCCCCAGACCATAACTCCAGGTGTAGGTCCCGTGTGTCTCGGCCGCAGACAGGTTGTTTGCAGGCGCTCACCTGGCCTCCTTCTAACCAACATACGGCCATCACTGGCACCCAGGCAGAACCGGCTTTCATCAGAAAACACAACAGGTCTCCCCTTCGTCCTCCAATGAGCTCTAGCTTGACACCACTGACGTCGCAAACGGCAGTGGTTTGGAGTAAGTGAAATTCACGCTACAGGGCGTCTGGCTCGGAGCTGTCCTTCAAGTAACTGATTTGTAACAGTTCGTTGTGTCACTGTGGTGGCAGCTGCAGCTCGAATTGCTGCCGTAGACGCAGTACGATGCACCACGGCCGTACACCGTACAAGGCGGTCTTCCCTCTCAGTAGTGCCAGATGGCCGGCCGGATCCCGGTCTTCTTGAGGCAGTACCTTCCCTTGACCGCCGCTGCGAACAATCATGCACAGTGGCTACATTCCTGCCAAGTCGTTCTGCAATATTGCGGAAAGAAAATCCACCTTCTGGTAGCCCTATTACACGACCTCGTTCAAACTCCGTGAGCTGTGGATAATGGCTTCTACGCCTTCTTAAAGGCATTCGTGACTAACATCAACACACTACGTCGAATCTCAACGATAATAATGCTCACGAACGTTACAGCGAACCTGCTTTGCATGTTCCGAGGGGCGCTACTAGCGCCACACGTATGCGCTGAGCGCGAAATTTGCATAGACGTCATCTAACAGATGTACTCTCACCGCCAACCAACTGTCGTTTATCTAACACAAACCCTTCTTGGTGTTGGGATTTTTTTCCGTCAGTGTATAAAGCACCTCGTTCCCTATATCAGAAAGTTCATTCTAGCGAAAAAAGTGTAATACCTTAAAGACTTTAATCAAAAAACTACAGTCAAATACAAAGAAAACATTTTAGTATCAAAATTAACAAGCTGTGGTTTGAATTTCCGTAGCCACGTTCACAAACCTAAACAAACGCTTTGGCTAAGGCCACGAAAGAACCTTGCACTTCGAAAGTGCTTGAAACAATTTAGGCCCGAAAATGGAAAATGGAAGTTTTACTGCGGGCAATTTTGACAACAATTTTGTAGAGAGAACAAAAAAGGGAAGCAATTTTCAATAAATAAGTAAAATAATTCCAAATAATTCGGCAGTTTTACTTATTAAAGATTGCATGACAGGAAATCAGCTGCTTGTGAAGGCTTGAAGGTCCGAGCATTAGTTCCAATGCGTACATGGCAACAAAAAATATGAAAGAAACGTCAGTTCGGTTAACGAAATTTCCATACCAATGAGGATAAGGAGTTATGCATTGTAGTCGTTCTGCAGATCCTTCGGAATTTAATGCAGTAATGGATGTCCTTCTCTATGACTTTTATACGTGCAAAATATTGTGGCATGCTGTTAAATGTGTTTTTTATATTCAAGTGTAAATAATTTCACAATTTTTTTGCTTGTTTTGTGACACAACACTATTTGCTTACTAATGTGCTATATTTTGGTGTAAATCGAGAAAGGTCCTTGGGCACTTTAAAATGGCAGTTATATGTAGCATTTTTCGTTTTTTGTAGTCCATTGTCTGATTGTTTGCCATTAACACCGTTTCTTGTCATGTGAATGTTTTATACCTTATATTTTCTTACAGTCGTGCTACAATTTGTGTTTCTGTTGTAACAGATTTAATTTAAAACACTAAAATATAAATCAAAAATATGGATCAAGGCGAAAATAACCGAACCACAAGCAGCCGAAACAATTCAGGATGAACTTCAACAAAGGTTTAAATTACTAATCCTAAATGTAAACGTTTTAACCAATGAAATTTCCATAGCAGGGAGAACACTATTACAAAAATGTTTCCTTCAACAATAAAAATTGTTGCCCTGATTGAAATATTGCCCAAACGAGCGCGAGCTTAGTTGTGAACTATTTAATTTGCACTCCCCTTATCAAGAACACACAATTCGCCTACAAGCGAATAGTGGAAAATTCAAAACTATAATGAGGAAGAGCTCAGCATGCATTCAGTGATCACGAAAAAAATTCCGCCGGTAGCGAGCACGCTGTTTAAATGAATGCATTACGTTTTTTTACCACACTTAAATGTGAATACGCACCTTAGCGGTTTCTTATCAGTAAAGGAAATATACTTTATTAATTTCTATGATAAAAGTATTTCTTGAGAAAAATAAAAACCTTATTTGTTTAAATAAACAATAACACATGAAAAACAGCCAGAAGAACAGCAATACTGCCACAGGTGATGAAATAATTCTGGTTAAATATACTGCCCACAATTGCTAAGCACCCGGAAATAAATACAACGGCAGTAATCATTCAACAGGTAAATGTTAGAGAGACAGTAACAATTTCGCTTTAAACCAATAACAGTGAATTTAATTTCTGTTCACCACTCATACATCATTCAGTGTGAATTGTCTTTTATTTAAAACACAATGGTCACTTTTTTTTTTGATTGGAGGTTTAACGACCACCGTGAGCAACTCAATGGGCTATAAGCAGTGGCCGTCCCTAATTTAGGGTCACTGGTTCTAGGGAAGGCAGAGAGCCAGTGCCGTAAGACAAACACAAAATCCATGCCTGACCGGGATTCGAACCCGGACCCCTTACGGACGAACGATTAGAGGCCAGCGCCTTAGACCACTGCGCCACCGGGGCGGCCACTTTTTTTGCGGAAAAAATTTTAACATTTTGATACTTTTTAACAAAAACACCAATTATATTTCACAAACTTTACTAAGCTATATATCATCTTTTAGTTAAAATGTAAGGTTTGTGTAGCACTTTTCGCTGATCCGTTAGCGCGGTGGTCTATGGGCTGGCTTATGACCATTTGTCAGCGAAGGGTGCGGGTTCGAATCCCGATAAGGGATGGATGTTGTGTGTGTCTTACGGCACTGGTTCTTTCCCTTCTCTGGAACCAGTGACTGTAAATTTGGGACGGACAAATGATTATAGCCCATTGAGTTGTTCACGGCGGTCATTAAAGCTCCAATCAAAATCAAATAAATAAAATAGTAATTTTCACATTTTATGAAAATAAATTATTTTGGTAGTATCACAAAAAGAGTAAATTTGGATTCAAAGAGAGAGTTCAAAATTCATCGACCATCATTTTCGTGCTTTATACCAAACACCTTACCACTATATCAAAAATTGATTTCCAACATTATTTTATAAAATTACACTATGAGAGCTTTAATAGGAAAATTTCGTGTATTCTTCCTGCTGTGATAATATTCTTTAAAAATTTCAAAAGAAATAAAAATCTCGGTTGAACTTTTCTGGAAAATTGAAATGTAAATATTACCATATTGTTTTATGAAATACAGTAACATTTCTCAAGATATTTAATAAGTAACCTAATAGACATACAGCATTATTTATAAAATTACCCTGGAACGTTCTTTTAACATTCCAGGTTAATTTAGGAAATTTTAAGGGACAATATGTAAGCATTAAATAATGACATTTGGAGCTATCGGATTTAAGAAACGCGCATTTCATGAAAATGAAGAACTTTGATATTATAAATCAATTCAATCGCTTTGTGTAAAACTGATGAATTTGGAAATACCATAATTTATATATATATTAGCAACCATGGTGGAATAAAATATAATTGAAAATTTCCAAGGGGTTATGTAAATGATCTTTTTTTTTAGTTTCTTGAAATACAATCTTGATTTCTATCTGTCGCCTTAACTTTTAATATCAAGATAAATGTAATCATTTAAATGGATTGAACCAGCCTACAGCTGGATTTTCCAAAGGTGATTATAAGCTGTACAAACATAATAATTCATATCATTGGAATCCATTAGAAACAACTTGATGTGAAGATATATAGGGAACGTATTCATTGAAAAACTTTGCTGATTTATAATTTTTATTATATTTTCTAAACGTTAAACTGCAGACTTCTACCAAATATTTACAAATATTTAAACAGGCAAATATTCTCTTCAATCAAAAACATATTGCTAAATCTCAATCATTGGAAGTGATTTATTAAAAATATATATGTATAAGATATTTGTTATCTAGAGCAATTTTTCTTTATCAAACGTCTTGAATTTGTGTCAAATCTCATGTTTTCCTTAAAAGTATAATAATAACAATATAAAGTTCGACCTCTCGCTTAATGTCAGTAACTTCATGAGGGCCTAAATATGTTCTCAAAACGCTGAATAATCATCTTAGGATTTTTAAAATATCATAAAACTCAAACTGTAAATTTACGCTGACGTTACGAAATCCCCTTTATAGCACGTATTTTGTAAAAAAAGATCGTGCTTCTATTATCGGTTTGTCCGTCCGTCCGTCCGTCTGTACGAACGATCTCTCAGCAAATATTAGTCCGATTTGAAAAATTATTTTTGAATTGGGAAGTTTAAAATATGCAAACGATGATCCGTTCGATGTACGATTTCGCAGGTAGAGGGCGTAAACACAGATGATGTCGAATTCAAAAATACGTTTTATTCCACATATTTGCTTCTAAACATCCGATTGAAAAAAATTATATCCTTCAATTCCATTTATGTCGAAGAGTATTTTACATATAGTTTCTTTTTAAAATTATGCATAGATTTTCCACTAGGAGGCGTAAAAGTAAATTACATTTTCCCCGATAACTCGTCTTTTAAAACTCCGATTTGAAAAATGTTTTCTTCAGCGGATACATCTCCTGATTGAAAATCTTTTGCATATAATTTCAAATTTTTGGTAAAGAATACTTTGCCCAGCAAAAGGCGTAAGTGCTAATTTTTGCTTCTGATGTATGTGCCATAAAATCTGAGCTTCTAAAATATCGATTAAAAAATTATTTCGTGGACTGATGCCACTCACATCGATAAACCTTTTCGGAATATTTTCTTCTTAAAATATTCTATAGTTTCTCCGACAGGGGGCGTAGACGTACATCTCATTTTTGTCAATATCTCTATTTCTATGAGTTCGATTTGAAAAATTCCTTCTTTGTTGGATAGTGTTTTCCGCTGGTGGATTTGTCGCTGATGTTTCAGATTTGTTGTTTTTGCTGCGAAACTGTTTAGCGGAGGCCGAAGCCATTGGCAGGTATATCGCCATTTGGATGGGTTTTAGGTAGGATGGATTGTAGTCCTGTATGAAGCGGGCTTATGGACAAGCCGTATCGCCGCGCATGTGCAACAGAATGCACGAAATGCTGGACGCTTCAAAGTGAGCTTCTTTAGAACTTGCCTTCACGGAAAGACGCATTCGTTTGCAGACCTTTTTTCCCCAATGATTCGAATGGAATAATTGCATCGATCAGAATTAAAGAGGGAAAAAGCGAACTGCAACTGAGAGCACAGGGCAAATTATTGGTTTGCAGTTATTAGCGTTCAATTTTCCTGATACAGCATTTCGTCAACATTTACGGAATATGCGTTCAATGTTTAAGGATAGAACACGCAGAGACAAATGTAACGGTATCTGAAGGCTTTTAAGTGAACGCAAAATTACTACTGAAGTTCTTTTAATAACCCGTCATGGAGATATTAATGCAGCTGGCACTCTCTCATCGGTTCTAGGAGACGAAAGCGACTACTCTACCTATAATCTTGAACAGATCACTTTCTGGCACATAGAGAACGTATAAAATTAATTAATAGAATATTTATACTGCAGAACACGCTCAGTAAAACGACGTCAAGGTCATTGAAGGAAACGGATCCTTATATCTGAAGGTCGTTTGAAAGAGCGATGCAAAAAAAGAAACGTGATACGTGTCTTTTTTTTTATTTTTACGATGTAAAAAGAAATGTCATAGCCTGAAACTTCGTTTGGAACGTCAACAGAAAAAAAACAATTTTCAAAATTTACTGTATTTTAACAAAGATTGTTTAGAACAGCAGTAAAGTATTCAAATGAGATGTTTTATTACGTGTTATAATGGACTACATTTATTGTTTCAAAGGCTATACAAGAATCTTTAAGACTCATTTTCCTAAGTCAGTTGCTATTCTGAAGTACTCGTGTACATCTTCTTTGAAATGTAGGAAATAAAGAGTCACTTGAAATGCTTGTTAAATCAATTACTTGAATGCTTGCGAAATCTCGGGCAGGGGAGGTGCATCATCTTTCTTCATCTCCAGCTGAAATTCCATCCGAATTTTTTTTTAGTTTCTGTGTGAATTAGTGTCCAAATTTTAGATCCTCTGACCGTTCTACGTTTGTATCAGCACTAACGTATCCGTCAACATTTAGCTCTTCTTGAAAACACACAACTTTCTTTAATCATCCGCATAAATTCATCACTTCCGCTTTCGTCATTTTTTTCTGCTTGGAGCAGACATTCTCTTCTGTCAGATTCTCACCAGAACCAGTCACAAATGAAGGTGCCCTTTCTTCCTTGGTCAATCATGAATGATGAAAATAATTGGCAATTGTTTGTGGCTTAGTGATTGCCAGGCCGTATGTGTCAAATGAATAACTCCAAAAATAAAAATCACATGTTCTATTTAATTATTTTCTATAGCGATAATGATGCATTCATTCAGAATTTTTTCGTAGCACTCATAGCTTTGAGTGAGACTCCATTAATATTCTGAAATACGGAAGTTATACACTGCCAGACAATTGCTAAGGACGGATGACAATAGCAAAGATAGCAACCATAAAATGGAAGGCAGGAAAATGTGGAAATTAGCATAAGTGCGGATACAGTAAGACGTGTTGTGCGTATGCAAATTTTAGATTGCCGAACTTGTTCGTGACGTCATAGCGCTGATAAGAGATATAAAGAATTTGACGCGTACTGACCGTTGTTGTTCAAACGAAAAGTTGAAAGGGAAAGAATCAATTGACGAACTTGCAATTTTCAGTATGTCTTCCCAACATCACCTAGATGATTTTACGCGTGGTCGTATTATTGGCAAGATTGAAGAAGCGCGAAAAATAACAGATGTTGCCAGGGAGTTCGACGTCAGCCACAGTGTTGTTTCAAGGCTTTGGAAATCATTTCAAACAAATGGAGAGTGCAGCAAACGTCACGGGGGAGGTCGTGTTCTCAGTACGACACCTGCAGAAGATCGGTACATAGTGCTATCAACAAAAAAAAGACACCGGCGCAGCACAGCTAGTGAGGTAGCAAATCAGTTTATGGCTGCTACTGGCAAGCGGATCTCCCGAAAAACTGTCACCAGACGTTTGCATGAAGGAGGACTATACGCCCGCCGTCCTGTTGTGTGCATCCCATTGTCCAGACGTCACCGTACCGCCCGTTTGCAATGTTGCCATCAGCATCGCAATTGGACTGACAACGACTGGTCTGCTGTCCTATTCTCAGATGAGAGTAGATACAGTCTATCGTCTGATTGTCGACGACAACTGATCTGGCGTGATAGTGGTACTGCATATTGTCCAGCAAACATACAGGAAAGCGACCGATATTCGACATGTAGTGTCATGGTATGGGCTGGCATCATGATCAATGGCCGTACGTCCCGCTATGTGCTTCCAACGGGGACTATGACTGGCGAACGATACATTAATGATGTTCTGCTACCTCATGTTCGCATGTTTCGTGGTGCTGTCGGTGATAGATTCATTTTCTAGGACGACAACGCAACATGTCATCGAACAATCGCTGTCGCGGAGTGTCTTGAGAGCGAGGATATTCGACGCCTCGTATGGCCAGCACGTTCTCCAGATCTGATTCCTATTGAAAATGTGTGGGGTGCTTTGGGGAGGAGTTTTGCTGGTCGCCAATGCCCTCCAAAAACAAGGACACCCTCATCCGTGCACTGACAGAGGAATGGGATAAATTACCCTAACAGCTGCTTGATAATGTTGTGCAAAGCATGACACGACGATGTCAATACGGGATATGGCCTCCATGGTGGCCATATCCCGTATGGACATCTTACGCCGGAACGCCTGCAGACGGTAATTGCATTTTTTTAACGTTTACGTATTCTGCACAAAATGGCCTGTTTGTCCCTTGAACACGTTCCAAAGCCTTCTGGATTTCAGAGCACAATAAATTGTCTTTCTTGTAATGTCCTGGCACTCTGACATAATTTTATTTCACTTGGCATCCAACCACACTTACTTTTTTATGCGCTATATAGGCGTTTATGATCCGTGCTCAGCAATTATCCAGCAGTGTATTAGTTGTAAGAAATTCTATTTGAATGGCTTTTAAGTTTCTGATTTCAGGTTGCGCTATGCAGTTTTCAATAGTCAAGAGAATCTTCCATTATTATTTTTTTCCTTTTTTTGTGAAAATTCTGCACCCACTATTTGACAGTGCTGAACGTCTTCCGCAACCTGTTATCGGGCTTCATATGCTGCTGGCCAATAATGCACATCATTAAAAGAACGATGTTTCTGTGCATTACCATTTATCCAAAATAGCTTTTAATTCTTTGAGATATTTGCAGATGAAAGTACAGTTATTTACTGTCGGTCATACTTTCTGCCGTTGCGTTTTTATAAAAGCAAGGGTTTCAATTTTTTTGTAAGAAAATGTGCCCTGTGTCGACGTGTATGTATTTATATTAAATATGTTGCGAAAAGGAGGGTTTCTCTACCGAGCGTCTACTGCATAATACAAAATTCCTTTGGGAAAGCGAATTGAAAATTGGCATTGCCATACTACTGCAAAAAGTAATAATAATATTCCTTCAGACTGCTAAATATTTTTCTAATACCCTGTGAAACTCTGTATTTCTTTCAACTGTGAAGAAGACGAAGAGTTTGGAAATGAAGTTTAGGCTTACGTATTTTCTAGATCCTATTAGGAATCAAAAGTATAAATTACTTATTCGTGTATAGTTCTTCATGCATTTCCGCAGAGGAAGAAATTAAATAATTGAGAAGAAGAAAAATGTAAAAGAAACACCACCAAACGAATCGACAAGCAGTAGATAACAAAAGCTGCTTCATTGGTTAGGCAATAACTCTAGAATTCCTGTGGATAATGCGATTAAATTAGTATTCGAAAGAATAAAGTCTTGCCACATATTTATGATTCACATCCATAGGCGGAGATCGAGCCTATTGCTTGGGGGTGGGGGGGTGGGTGCACGATAAATATTTCGGTGTAAGAGGGGGGATTGTTGTGATAAAGCAATCCTTCGTTTTTCACATTTCGAGTTATATTTGTCACTCAAGGCATCTGGGTCCAAATCTTTAACTATATCTGATTCTGAAAATAAAATCACCAAGTTAGATAATCGTTCCTGATTCATAGTAAACCTTAACCAGTTATTAATACGGCGCATTGCCGAGAACGACCGTTCACAGGTAGCACTGTTAGATGGCAAAGTTAAACAGACATTGAGGAGTTTCCGTATATTCGGATAAAAGTCCATGTCCTTGTTCAAAATTTTGTTTTTATTTCACATCTCTAAGAACACTTTTAAGGGGCCTGTCCTTTAATCTGACACTCTTAGCTTTCCATCACGTTTCTCAATACAGACACTTCTGCTTTCAACATTGCGTGATCTTTTCTTGACACAGAATAGGTGTCAAAAAAGAACTTGGGAACCTTCCTCGTTTAAACGAAGGAACTAATCACTGGACTCTGCGACTTGAAGGGCATCACCAGTAAATCTTCTCATTTTTTCCAGCAAAATATCCAAAATAGGGTAAAAGAAATTGCATCTGTAATTTCGTTTCAATTGAGATTCAGCATTTTCGATTTCTTCAACTTTTGCACTTACTCCTTCGTTCCTCATTCTTTGACCGACAGATGACAACACAGCATAATGATCTAGCTCTTTCGAAATCATCCGGGGCCGTTTTTGTTTTTGAACCTCCCAATCTTCTACTCCCATTTCACTTGTAACAGGTGTTATGTTGAGTTCACAGTCTTTTCCGAAAACTTTCACTTCTTCCCAATTTTATTCCCAAGCTACTTCATTTTGTTTCGAATCAAGTTCTGTAATTACTCCACTGGCTGTCTTAGCACATTGTGTGATACACGTGTCCCCTCTCTGGAATGCTTTACTCAGGATAGTGATAAGAGACAGGTATTCAGCAAAAACAACCATGCAAACAATGAAATCAAGTGATTTCATAGACATTAGGAGTCCTCTTGCTTCTACCGCTTTAGAGTGTCTCATGTCTGCCGCTGTATCGTTTAATACAGCCACAATTGCCATGTAGTTTCGCTTGAGAGACAGCATAGTTGTGGCGCTACAAGACTAGCGCGTGTCACTCAATTTATTTATTTCGTGAGGTCCTGGTGTTTTGATATTTCTTTCTTTTTGCACAGCTCGGAACATGGCATGAGTGTCTGGATAAGAGAAATACTCATACAATGACTGCAAAACGTTGAAAAATTACAGCTCAAGTCATTGTACTTGCAACAGCCACCAGAACCAGGTTGACCTTATGTGCCAAGCAATGCACATATATCGCAAAAGTGTGATTTTCTCTTGTAATTTCTGCAGTCCGTTTTTCACTCCAGACATGACACTGGACCCATCGTATGACTGGCCAATCATCAGGACATTAACTCCAATGCAATTAAGAAAGGTCAGAATAATATTTGCTAACGAATCTGCAGTTCGTGACAGCGATACATCCTCCATTGTCAGTATTCTTTTTTTAACTCTTGGCCGTAAAGTATCCGTATACAAATACATAGCTGTTGAACCTTATGGGTTTTGGCGTCGTCGACCATGACTGAAAAGAACCCAGCTTCGTCCACCTCGTTCACAATTGTTTTCAAGACTTCTTATCTGACAATTTGTGACAATTCATTTTGTATACAAGGAATTTTAAAATTATGGTAACGTTCATACTTGTGTTTCAATTTTTCGTCATATTTACAAAAAAGTTCACACAACTCTAAATAATTGCCCTTGTTGTGGGATTCACTAGACTCGTCATGGCCGCGAAGTGTCAAGTCCTGCTTTGCCAAATACAGAAGAATATCCAACACCTTTTTTAAATATTCACGGTTTTCAGTCACAAGTTCTTTATGAGACGCACATATTTTCGTAGCTACTGTCTCTGTCAATTTCCTAAAAGTAACCCATTTTGACAAAAATGAGTACGCCGCACTAAGTGCATGTGTTTTCAACTTTCCACCTGCTTTTTTTCCAATTTTTCGTTCCTTTTTCTGTGTACAAATCCTATTTGTCACTTGAAGGAAATTGCCTACATGCATTACAAAATGCAGCATCTTTTTTCACACTATATTCTAGCCATTCAAACTTTTTTAAATACGAAGATTTAAAGCCACGTTTAGTGCCTGAGAAGTTTGAAAACTGATACTGTAGTAAGACTGGGCGAGATGGACTGCTCTGCAAATCACCCAGATCGTATATGAACTCAACAGAACTACATGGTTCCTGTTTAGGAAGATCTCGTTCTCGTAGCTTTTCACATGTTGAAGTTTGTAAACTACGCATAGACGGTGTTTACGAGTCATTTGACTTTGAAAAGAAAAACGTATGTCTTTAGAACACTTACTCATGATTAATTTCTTAAAATGTAGATACTAAATACAAGCCCATAGCACTATAACATTTTACCACACGCAAAAACAACATCGTAAGCCTGAGACCGCGCCCAGAAGCAGTCAAATACTGTGCTAAGAATAACACACCGGCGGAGCTACCTGAAAAGGGGGGGGGTCGAAAACGGCTCGCTCGAGACTCAGAGGCATAGGCGTTTGTCCAATCAATGACGGGCAGATCAGCTGTCCGAGTCCCACGTTGATTGGCAGTGGCAGGATTGGCAGTTGCTATGAGCCAGATGTCATAGCGACTGGATTACATCGGATTAGATAAAAAGTTGACGTTCTGCTGTACATAGGAGCGCATTTTGACTTTTTTGAGACAGCTTAATTTGTCATTGGCAAAATTGTTGGGGAATGTACGAGAACGAAAATTGTTGGTTGTTTATATTTCGTTCAGAGACCGGTTCACATTCAATAATTGTCTTGGTTATAGATGTAGACTCTATCGTAGAAAAAATCATTAATTTCTCCTCCAACGTTGGAGGGGGGGAATGCCCTCCCATGCCCCCCATAACTCCGCCCATGATGTTAAGATATCGATTCCAATTTCATTTCATGTTTTAAAAGGACTTAATCCTAGACGTTCATACCCCTGCTCTATTGCGCATGTCTGTGGTGACCCACACCATCTCCCACGTATATAAACAGTTGTCATCATGTTAACACTCACACCTGATGTAGAGATTGTTGCAGTCTTGAAAGTGCTTGTGTATTTTAATCATGTGTGTTATTAAGCCTTGTGTTCAAATTAAAGTTTTTAACTTTTAATCGTGTCGAAGACGGCTTAGTTTTTCCGGCATTACCAATGCAGCACGAAATTCAACATTGTCTTGTTGATGATGTCGTCCCCTTTTATGTTTGGTATAGTATTCTAAAAGGTCACAAAGATTAGGAAGAGGATGGACAATATTCTATTATCCCATTTCTTCCTTCCGTTCAGAGACAAAGACGTCTTTCCTTCCGTTCAGAGACATTCACAGTAAATCATTAAATGTGGACTCTAATCTGTTTCCAATATTGTTTTTCAATTTTTGGCATATAAGTTGACATTTTTTCCACAAAAAATAGCGCTAAAATGTCCTGGTCTTACATACCGAAGGTTAATAACACCGACAGAAATGTACATGCATATGTATCCTGATATAAAGGGCTGCAATGAGTTAAAATATTATCGCTTTATCTTAAGTACAGTAATTGATGTTTTAGGTAGTTTCTGTACAATGTCTTGTACTGGAAATGCTGGTACATCATTGCCATCATCATCATTTTCAAGAGTTAGCTATTCACTGTTGGTTCAAGATCTCCCTAATTTCATCCCCAACGCTCTGTTTTGCACTAGTCAAATCCGTGTGATTCCCGCATGTTTTGGAATTTCGCCCATCCATTTTCCATGTGGTCTTTTCTCTGGGTCATTTTCTGCTCCTTAGAATCCACTCCAAAATGTAGGTTGTCCATCGACTCTCCTTTCTTCTGGCAATCTGTCTCGCCCATTGCCAATTCCGGCATTTTTTTTTATCATCATGTATTCCACTTTTATCATTTTACTTATCCTCGAGTCTTCTTTTTACATTTCCTGGCTACAGCACTCACGACTATCTTCATGGTTCCTTCAGTTGTTTGAAGTATTTGTATGTCTTTTTCAGTTATATCTCCGTTCCATAATTTAAGGTCCACATATCTGTACCATAAGTTAAGGTCCAAGTCTTCGCGCTATGCTTGTATATAATATTTTTTATGTATAATATAATTTATGTTTCTCCATTGCGCGTGTGGTTTTGATAAGCTGGAATTTCTATCGTGCTAGTCTTGTTTTATCAGACATGAACGGCACCTTTTTATTGTTTGGATAACAAGAAAGAATCTGGAGAATCAACAAGTGCAATGTACATATGTTAAGCGTTTGCTTTCTCGTGAGCATTTTGTTCCATAACTAGGCAAAAAAGATACTATGTTATTCTTTAACACGGTTTTACACTCTACGCGAAGGATATTACAAAAATTTTACTTAGCGATACACCAGGGAAGAATTTTAGAATTGAGATGCACTAAGTATACAATAGAAAAGATAAAAAACATGTTCCACCTTCTAAAACCGTAATTATTAGCTTTCGCGTATCATAGCTAAGCTTCCTAAATTACGAATCATGTTGTTGGCCTGACATTGCTATTTGAAACGGATAATATGTAATTCTTGAAATTCTATTAAGATTTCCTTCACGAGGCTCTTTCTCGAAAAAAATAATCGCTCACTGAACTAGGTAAAACAGCAGTTTTATACAAAAAATTAATTGCAACTAACGACGTACTTTTCGGTATAATGTTAATAAAATTTGAGAAAAGCATTCTAAGTTTTTCAAACTTGTAAAGCCCATTACCAAATTTAAACTAAATAAAATTACGATCAGCAAAATTTTGGCAAATCAGTTTGCGTTCGGAAAGACTGTGACTTCTTCTTACTGAGTAATTTGCAATATATTAATTAGTTCCAAATTTCTACATTTAGCTTCAAGAAAGGAATTACCGAGAAACGCCAAATTTAGTTTAACATTTCTTATGTCTCCTGTGCACTGGTAGGACAACATTTCCATACTACAAACGACAAACCGTCTTCACACGAGATATAAAAGAGTTTTATGATGGAATAAAAACTTTAATGATTGTTAAAAATTTAAAAGCGTGAGACCTTTCGGGTTCTGCCAACAGGCCCCCATCCTCAGACGCAATGAACACATACAGTGGAAGGGGCAGCTGATAAGTAGATACATGAATGAACAGATGACGTACAATCAATCTTCATGAGGTATATTGCGCATGTCCAGTCATTAACAGCAAAAACATAGTCATTAGCTAGTAGAAACTATGTTGATAAATCTGTAAGCAGAGATTTCCAAGGTCGAGGGATGTTTCTTGGCAATTAATCATTACAGCAAGTTTCAGATAATTTATCGATGTACAGGCTTTCAGTGAATAACAGTTGAGATTTTGTATGAGGAGCAGTTAGCCTTTTAGAATCGTCCCAAATGGGAATGTAAGTCCCCTTGGTTAAAAGTCGGGATAATGCAGTGGAAGTTGAGCCATTACGATGAACATATTGGTGTTCTTTGAGACGGCGTTTAAGGGTCCTGACAGTGGAACCGATGTAACATTTGCCAGTGAAATCCGGTGTTAGAGATTTAAGGGGAACAAGATATATTCCATGTCTCTGCAGGTCAGTACATTGGTCACAGTCTTTTTAATAGATGAAAATAAGTTAGAAACTCTGATCCCAAAACTCAAATCATGGTGATGGCAAATAGGCTTTAAAGGTCTGACAATTGAAGGAACAAAGGGAAAAGAACCAACAAACTTGCGAATGGGACGATTACCAATTAAGGTGTTCGAAGCAGAACGAAATAATCTGCTAGTCAATCTGTCGATCAAATATTTAGAGGAACCAAAAGACTCCGCCAAATTACGAATAATATCTAATTCAGTCCTCCGAAGCTCATAGGTGGAAGAATGTGAAAAGGCACGACGAATTAAGATATTTAAGCCAGAGAGTTTATAAGACAAGGGGTGAGATGAAGTGGCGGGAATAATAATGGGACATGAACTAGGTTTTCTAAATACACTGAATGACAAAGAACAAGAGGAGGAGCCCTGAAGTTTACAATCCAGAAACGGTATGTATGCAATTATCAACCTCCAACTCAACTGTGAACTTGATGGATGGATACTTATACGAAAGGCGCTGTACAAAAAAATAAAA
Source organism: Macrothele yani (assembly GCA_039090855.1). Taxonomy (NCBI): domain Eukaryota; kingdom Metazoa; phylum Arthropoda; class Arachnida; order Araneae; family Macrothelidae; genus Macrothele; species Macrothele yani. The sequence goes on along the minus strand of CM077033.1, from coordinate 74,005,291 downwards.
ATCCTCTTGAGAGGACGGCCAGAAAATAAGGATATCATCAACGTATCTGAGAAACAAAGGAGGTTTAATTGGAAACGAACTAATGACCTCACCCTCCAATTCCTGCAATACATTTTCGGCAAGAAAGGGGAGAGGGGGATCCCATGGGAGCCCCCGAACACTGTCTGTAAATAACATGATCAAACTGAAAATAAGACCGTTTATATATTAATTGCAATGCTGACATTACGGCCTGAATTTCAGAAACAGAAAGAGCTGCTTGAGATAGAAGTTTATCGTAAATGAGATTATGAACAGACGGTAACGGAACATTGGAGAAAAGTGAAATAACATTGAAAGATGCTATAAAATATGGAGTGGAATTAGAGGAGCAGAAAACTCTAATTCGGTCTAAGACGTCCGTCGAACTGAAGATTGAGTAAAGGGAGTTACTAGTCAGAGGTTGAAGAAAACGTTTTAAGGCTGACTGTAGTGGCCGAGTAGGGCTAGCTGAAACGGAAACCATAGGTCGTCCGGAAAAGCCTACTTTGTGAAGTTTAATCTTTCCAAATAACTCGGGAACCCGAGGGTCCAGAGGTGGATGCATGTGGTTGGAAATAGCGGAAGGTAATGAGGCATGATTACGCAATCTGCCAAGAGCAGCAATAGTAGATTGCGTAGGATCTTTAGGCAAGATTTGGTGTTCAATGGCACTGACGGCTTCCTTCATTTTGTGAAGGTAGTCCTCTTGATTGAGTAAAACAATGTGGCTGGATTTGTCGGCCGAAGCAATGGCTAAGTCCGGGTTGTCTTTCAGTAACTTAAGTTCTCTCTGCTCCACAAGAAGATCCCGGGGTATCATGTTTGTTAGTCCAGAAGAAGATTTCTTGTGGATGTTCAAGAATTTGGACCTGATGGCAGTAACTGTATAATTCTTTCTAGTTTAGAAATGTCATTTACTTGATCCGGGTATGGCAGTGACTGTATAATGCTTTCCAGTTTAGAAATGTCCTGTACTTTACGGAGTCCTGAATGGGGGTAAGCAAATTTGGCACCACGGTTCAAGGTTGTTTTTTGAATAGAATTTAGTTGAATGTCACACAAGTTCGTAAACAGCGGTGTGGCCACCGGATGTCTATATCGAGTTCCCAGAAGTGATCTTAGAAGACACAAGTTGCGTAGTTTCTTGATATGATTGGCAGTACGTCGCTCTGACTCCGTATTACATGATGCAGAAAGAGTAATTTATTTCCACATAGTGTAATTTTAAACGGTTTTCGCTGCTATAGCAGCAATACATAAAGTTTACGTACTACCATTACAATATTGTTACTTTGACGTAAAAAACCGATATAATATATTGCGAATTTCAGTTTAAAATTGTACTTGGCGTTTAATATATTTCTTGTTCTTTTACTGACTCGATTATCCAGGTTTAATAAAAGATTTCCGAAGAACCATCAGCAAGAATTAAAAGAGAAAGATGTGGGTTCTATTTTTAAAGCTCTCGGCAGAATCTCATGAAACAACAAAACACCGTTCAGTCCTATGAGGAATGATAAATTCCGAAACAAAATATTAATTAAAATACGATAAATGGTTGCTTTTAAATTTCTCTTTTGTAAGTTATTTCAATTTCCGTTCAACAATTTTCTTATCCTTCAGTAAATTTTAAGCCTAAAAATTTTACATTCATTAAATTTCGTATTTCTTAACTTATTATTTAATAAAATGTTTTAAACATGATATATATATATCATCATCATCATCATCATCAACCATTATCAATCCACTGCTGGACGAAGGTCTCCCCAAGTTTCCTCCACAACGGTCTGTCTTGTGCCAGTCTCCTCCATGTCACCCCTGCATACTTTCGAATTTCATCCACCCATCTTCCATGTGGTCTTCTTCTGGGTCTTTTCCTGTCCCTTGGAATCCAATCTAAAATTTCGGCTGTCCATCGATGATCTGTCCTTCTGGCAGTATGTCCAGCCCATTGCCATTTCAGGGATTTAACTCTGATCATGATGTCTTCCACTCTCGCCATTTTTCGGATCCACGAGTTCCTCTTCTTATCTCTCCTGGTTACACCAAGCATGCACCTCTCCATGCTTCTTTGAGTTGTCTGCAGCCTTTGTATGTCTCTTTTAGTTAAGGTCCACGTCTCTGCACCATACGTAAGCACTGGAAGGATGCATTGATCAAACACTTTTCTTTTAAGACATAATGGCATATTGCTCTTGAAAATTATGCTGTTTCTTCCAAAAGCTCTCCAGGCAAGTTTTGTACGCCGATTAATTTCTTCATCAATGTGACCCTCACTTGATATCTGCTGTCCAAGATAAACGTACGTGTCTGTTATCTCCAGCTTTTCTCCATCAATCGATAAATCTTCATTTCTTGTAAAAGCATTGAACATCACTTTTGTCTTCTGAAAGTTCATTTTTAATCCCACTTCTTTACTCTTGTCAGCAAGTTCCTGGATCATACTCTGCAGCTCTGATGGGGTAGTTGCAAAAATGACTACGTCATCAGCAAAACGAAGGTGGGTTAGATAATCTCCATTAATCTTTATCCCCTTGTTTTCCCAGCTCAGCGACTGAAAAACACCCTCCAATGTGGCATTAAAGAGCTTCGGAGATATGGTGTCACCTTGTCTCACTCCCTTTCCAATTTTTACGTGTGTTGTATTTTCAAACAGCCTAATCTTTGCACTTGCATTTTCATAGATGTTATTAATAATATTAATGTATGCATCTTCAATACTGCAGGTTTTCAGAGCCATTGTAACTGCTGATGGTTTCACCGAATCAAAGGCTTTTTCATAATCGATAAAAGCCATGCACAATGGAAGTTCATATTCCCTCGCTCTTTCAATTAGTTCTCTCAGCACATGGATATGATCTATTGTGCTGTAGCCACTCCTGAATCCAGCTTGTTCTCTCGGTTGAGCCATGTCTAGTGCTACCTTCAAGCGGTGTGAAAGAACTTTAGTGAAGATTTTATAAACTACTGATAGGAGGCTGATAGGTCTGTAGTTTCCGAGATCCTCAATGTCACCTTTCTTATGTAGCAGGATCATTGTAGCGGTGTTCCAATCCTCAGGAATCTTTCCTTCATTAAGGCATCGAGTGAAAATTTGGGCGAGTACTGTTTCGATTTCTCCACTTGGTTCTTGTATGATGTCTACAGTAATTCCATCTTCTCCTGGAGCTTTTCCTCGCTTCATGTTCTTGATTGCATGTGCAACTTCTGCTGGAAGGACTGGGGGAACTCTGGTACTGGTATCTTTCATGATGTCTGGAGTGCATATATCATCCCTTTCATATAATTTGGAGTAGAAATCTTTCACTCTTGTCAAAATTTCGCCTCTATTTCTTGTTACAGAACCATCTTCTTTTCTCAGTGCCATAATCTGTTTTCTTCCCTTACTGAGATGTCCCTTTGCTATCTTTAGGCTTTGGTTGTTTTCAATTGCTTTCCTCACTAGTTCACAGTTGAATTTCCTTACGTCTTCAGTGATACTTTTTCTTACTGTCTTGCATAGCTCTATATATTCCACTTTGGAAGTCACATCTTCTTTAGTTGTCCTCATCTCTCTTCTTTTTTCCATCAACATTTTGGTTTTTCCTGATAATTTGTTCACATGCAACTTGTTCTTAGACCCAGCTAATTTTGTTGCTGTTTCCATAAGAGCTTTGGTTACTTTTCTGTTAACTTCAGAGATGTCCACTTCTTCCGATGTTAGGCCTTCTAAAGCAGAGAACCTGTTCTTCAGTTCTAACTTGAAGGTATTATGGTGTTTTTTAAGGTTGGTTATGTCAATAGATTTTGTTTGTCTTATGAGCTTGCCACGTTCAAGTTTAGTGTTGAGGTGCATCTTACATCTCACCAATCTATGGTCACTACCTGTGTTGAACTTGTTTAGCACACTGCAGTCTTCTATGACGAATTTTTTGTTACACATAATAAAATCAATTTCACTTGTCGTCCCATTTGGATGTCTCCATGTCCATTTCCTGTGTGGCTTTTTCTTGAAGAAGGAGTTCAAGATGAAAAACCCTTCTGCCTCTGCAAACTCAACGAGAGTATTTCCACGCTGGTTTCTGTTGCCATGACCGAATTTACCTACTGAAGTTTCATTCTGTTGCCGTTGCCCTATTTTTGCATTGAAATCTCCCATAATTATTTTCAAGTGCTGCTTACCTTTATTATTTAGATGACAAATTTCCTCATAAAATTCTTCAATTTCTTCTTCAGGATGACTTGTGGTGGGTGCATAAGTTTGAATAATCTGAGCCTGGTATCTTTTCGAGAGTTGGATAACAAGTCGTGCAGCTCTGTCAGAGGAACTTTCAACTTCTACAACTTTATCCTTCAGTTTCTTGTTTATTATAAATCCAACACCACTAGTTCTGCCAGTATCTGTCCCACGATAGTAGAAGAGATGTCCACTTTTCAGTTCGATGAGATCTTCTCCTTTTCTCCTTACCTCACTTAGCCCCACGATGTCCCACTTGATCCTTTGTAGTTCCTCTTCCAATTCAAGAAGCCTTGAATCAGAAGATAGGGAGCGTCCATTGTAAGTAGCCAAGGTCAGCATCAGATGGCAGCCTAGTCCGGTCCTCCGGGGATTCTTAGCACCCTCTGCCTTCATGTCGCACTGGCCGCTGCCTTGGCCAGGTACATTCCAGCTGCCGGAGACTGAGGGCCAAGATTTAAGTTGTGGAATCATTTTGGAGGGGTTTGGCCATAACTCACCACGCTGGCCAAGCGGGTTGGTGAGTGTGGGATAGAATTTCCTCTGATCCCGATGGTATAGTTATACCGCTATGGGCGGTCGTCAGAGCCCCTTTAGTGGGAACAGGATGCACCACGAGAAGGCGGGGTTGACATTTGTCAAGGAGAGGCTGTGATGTTACGCATCACCTGACCTTACATCCCATATATATATATATATATATATATATATATATATATATATATAAACATAAATAATTGTTTTGTGATAATGTTGGCGTTGATGAAGAATTCCCAACAGGGCGTATCACGCCATTTTGGATCTATAATGCAAGTTCTGAGATTCCACTACCAGAATTTCTCTAACACTTGCACAAAGATTTATAAAATTTAAAATACTGAATCTGAGTTCGTGGTTAGCGCAGTTCAACACAAAAATTAATTGCGCAAATAACAAAATTAGACTTTTCAACACCAAATTAGGTTCTCTTAACAAAACGATGTTTTACAACTAAGGCTTCACTCGAAATTACAAATTTCCAAGTAAATTTCTTGGAACACCTGACAAATAAAAACATTTGTATCATTATATATATTTACTTTTCAAATAAATAATATTTCTTTTGCATCTACGAGCACTTGTCGTTCTCACAATTTTTGTACTTTTTTAAAAATATATTGAAGTTAGGAATTTAAAATGTGCTACCTCCTTGTACATTTGGTTTAAAATATTGAGGTGAAAAGACTGTATTTATTAAGGAATACATTTCAATCTGATGTTTTGGTGGAATACTTATAGAGGGCAAATGTTATGCCGTTTTTCATACATGGATGACATGTTGAACTTGAAATATCTCTTTGTGATTTTTTTACGTTTTTGCTTTTGACAACGCTTTATCATGAATATACCTGGTTTAAAAGGCCTAGTCTGAAGGGAAATTGGGAACAGGAAACGGCGAGGTCTTAGGGGAGAAATTGAGTTGGTTCCAGACAGCAGTTACAATCCTCGAGTTTCTGTTCGGATTACAAATAGCAAATTTTTCCAATTGGAAATTTCTAAGTAGCAAATTTGCCTTACAGTTTCCTGCAAGTGGAATATTTTTGTGCTTCAAATTGGAATGTAACAGTCACCACTGAAACGAGGGTAAATCAGGAAAAAATGTCTTTTGGAATTGTTTTCATACCGTGGTAGTTCTCGTTATTAGATAGTCCAGGCGCATCTGATATAACAAGAAAATCTTCTGCGTTATATCTATACTCTGTTTGAGATTTCCCGACATCTTGAAGTAGAAAAATTTATTCCACACAGGATGCAAGGAATTTCTTTACTTCTCCACTAATTACCTAATACAGATGCATGAAAATCCACATGCAAGACAGTTCTCTATTTAATTGAAGAGAAAAGGAAGGGATAGCTAGGATAAATTTCAAGAGACTAAGTTTACCGAAAGCAGAAACAACGGTAATCACAATGGTATGTGCGGAGCTTCATTTTTTAATTTGAAGACACTTCCAGAGATCATCTATGATAAAGCTACGAAGAATGGTATTACCGCTTTCATGACCACGCGCATTTTTCAGATTGTCATTTTCTTGCTCTCTGTCATCTCCTGACCTCAGCTAATAGCACAACATCCAAGACGTTCATACAAAATGGATGTGTCGTCATAAATTATCTTCAGCTGCAAAGTTCCGTTTCTTTCTGTTTCGGAAATCGATGTTAAGAATTTCTGTTTTGCGTTACTTTTTTTCTCAACAGAATTAACGATAACATCTCTACTCATTGAACGAATAATATATTTTTACTTTACATACCTCCAATTTACGAATTAAACTGCATTTATTTCGACTTCCTTAGTCCATTGGCAATAAAATACTGCAAATTAATTCTACTGAGAATCAAATTTTGAAAACCACTATATTGATCCTTTATTGACCTAGATATTGTTCTAACAAAGGAAAAATTATTACATGCGGTATACTATCTTATTTTGTAACGTACTACAGAGGTGAAAACATGTGTCAAGACGACAAATCTGCAGCGAGACATTCTGTTCGCGTAGCTGAGTTGGGAGAGCGACTTACGCCGGAGTGAGGGAACCTGGTTTCGGTGTCTGAAGCGGACAAACCTGTGTTTTCACAATCTACAATAAGTAATTTTACAACACGGGTTCGATGTTCGTAGCCGACAAACCAGAGTTTTCACAATCTACAACAAGTTATTTTACAATTCAACTTCAATATCACTAAACGTCTGAATTTTAGTGCACAGTCAACAATCTTTTCACAGCTGAACTAAAAAATGTGAACTGAAGTAGGAAATGAAACTATGTTTTTCTGCGATTATGCGTATTCAACATATGAAGTTCCATTCAAATGATATCGCTCCGATTTCCGTAGTACATATGCTACCGGTAATGTCGGAAATTAGGCCTTGTGGTTCTGAACAATGGTTTTGCCAGGGAAATTTGTAGAATGCCGAAAACGGGACGCAAAGGTCTGAAACTCTTAGAATTTCACACACTTCCTAGGCATTCTATGCAATGCCAAAAGGCAAATCTGCAACGTATAAAATACTCCCGCCAGTGACTTATTTTTTCTCACGTGATGAAGCACGGGACTTTCAATTCTAGCGTTCAGGGCCACCAAAGCGCCGCCTATAACGTTTTGTTTTCACTTGGCAAATCACGTGACGTTCAACGCTCGGGTCAAGCGCACAGTATTCAGGATTATCACCTTTTACATTTCTGTCTTTGTTCGGCAGTAACAAAACACGCGAGTTTCAATTTGCCCAGCAGACGTTAGCACATACTGTGTTTTATGAGAATGGCGGAGCAAAGTGTAGTGTCAGGGAAAAGTCGTATACTTTACTTTATATATCTTCCTTGATTTTCATATACGTATTTTCAGTAAAGCCATTTCAATAAATCGGTTTTCATACTTTGTCTAAATAGTCCTTGTCGTTTTATATAATGCTTTGAATTTATATAAAATGCCTGGAACAGGTACATAAAATATTATTTATTAGGAATTTTACTAATAAAAAAATTGTCGTCAACATCATAGCAATAAATGTTAAATTTTCGCTACCCTACGACGAAGCTTTGGAAATGAATATGAACAATGATGCTGAAGTTTAGATTTACACCTACTTGTAGAAACCAGGTTTTTCACATTATGAACATATTATGCGAGACCTGGGGTTTGTTCTGCAGTAAATTATACACAGTTGAGTCAGATTATTGTGACCCCCTCCTACTTTTGATGTCAACCGCGCGTAGCCAATGAAAGAAGGCCCGTTTCCTTAGATGGATTGGGGGGGTATATAAGGTGTGCTGTAGACATTCTCAAAACATTCCGCTCGTTGCTTTCATGGATAAGAGGAGAGATTTATCAGAATTGCAAAAAGGGATGAGTATGTTTTTTTCGGGCAAAAAGTGGAAATATTTCTGAAACAGCACAGTATGTGAACTGTTCGCGTGCTGCTGTGGTTAAAGCGTATCGTGATTGGAGAAACGGCACCATTGCGAACAAGCGACGTGGAAACTGCGGATCACCAAGCGCCATTGATGTGAGAGGTGAACGTTGGCTTCGATGGCGCGGGAGAGTATTATCCTCAGGTTACAGTGCAGCAACTAATTACCCAAATGAACCAGGAGGCAATAGGAAGTGTGTATAACACGACAATTCAGCGGACCCAGCTGCGTATGGGGCTCAGATGCAGACGGATGGCTACTGCACCTGTGCTGACGAAGGTGCAAGGGCACGAAAAGCTCCCGTTTGCACGGAGGTATCGGAATTGGATCTCGGCTGATTGGTAAATGATTGCCTTCCCCGATGAGTCACATTTTCTACTTCATCGAAAGGATAAACTTTACCATAAAAGGCGAGAAGCATCAGAGAATAAACGCTCATTAACTATTGCTGGAAGAACACAAGCTGGTGGGGACAGCGTCAGGGTCTGTGGAATGCTTTCGTGACATTCGTTTGGTGCACACGTAAGTGTGAAATACAATATGAACCGAATTCCTTTGAAACCATCCTTGCAGATGACGTACACCCAGAGGTGTTGAGTTTCTTATTTGGAGTTGATGGGATTTCCAGAACGACAATGCCTTAGTGTCACGAAGCTAGGAGTGTCCAAAAATGGTTGGAAAGTACGGTGAATAATTCAAATTACTTTCCTGGACCCCTAATTCCCCAGACTTAAACCCGATTCAGCATCTGTGGGACCACCTCAATCGTGTTGTTCGCTCTAAGGATCATCTACCGCGCACGATCCGGCAGCTCTCAGATGCATTGCTGTCAGCACGGCTCCACATAACTGTGAACACGTTCCAACACCTTACTGAGTTACTCCCAGCACATTTAGCTGCTGTATACTCAGCACAAAGCTGTCACTCTGAATATTAGCAGTTAGTCACAATTATGTGACTCGACCGTGTATTTTCCTGATGATAAAATTTCAATGTATTATTTTCCCTGCGATTTTTTAAATATTGGAACACATGCACATTTTTGCTATTTGCGCGCCTTATCGTGTGTGCCCCTTTAGGAATTAGAAAGTTAGATTCCGGACACAACAGCAGCACTACTACAATTGAGTCCTGAAGGAATTTCATGTCTCTCCGATCACCGATGCGTGATTTTTTCATGTGGTGAGAACATGAGCCTGTTCAAACAAAACGTTGATGGGACGATCTGCTCCCTGGGCTTCTGGCTTTCATTTTGGACTTTGGTTTAGAAGACTCTAAGAGAATACAGAAGCGATCTATTGGGTCAAGTAAATGCTCATTTGAACAGCAGTTTCGAGAGGTAAATTTCAGCGCATGCAGCGCGCTGCACATTGCCGAGATTGGGTGTTGCAGGAGGCGCCGTTTGGTGAACCACTAGATTCTGCTATAAACCGAAAGATTTGCCAGTCGTGAACGCTAGGACACCAAACTAGATCCTTGACGATATGATAAAGGCGGGCTGGTCAGACGAATCGTTCTTTTAGGTAATGCGTGCCATAGAATTGCGGGAGTACGACTTAAAATTACAAAACTATGGATGACAGCAGTTTAGTCTTAATTATATTTAACAAGTGGGTTTGTCCTCATCCCTGTCATTTGGTTCCATACTATATCTATTGCAGCATTTGGGTGCCACTATGTATAATAACAACACTGAGAACCAGTAGCACCTGTACATGTTCATGCGTTTCCTGATAGACAGAGCTACTACCAGCAAGATAATCCTTCGTGACTGAAGGATCGGATCACAACAAAGCGTTTCCAGTAGTACGAAAATACCTTCGAGTGCTAAATAACCACCACGATCACAAATTGATCAACTATTGAAAAAGATTGAAATAGCCATCCGTAACATAAATTCTCCTCCAGTGAACATTCTGCAAATGAAGGTGGCAATAACATACGCTTAGAGGAAAGTATCAGCACCTCGTTGAATGGATGCTACATTGAGTCGAAGCTGTTTGGAGTCCAAGAACGTCTCAACCCTTTAGTAGTAGGTGTTCTTTACAATTTGCTAATTCAGTGTACGACCCAAGAATACATATAAAAGTTTATCTTTTTTCGCAACGGTTTCAAACACCAGTTCCATATACTCTAGCCTCACAAAGAATAAACGAATTAGGTGAATGCACATCCTTGATGAATCAAGCGTTCTCCGTTACAGTAACTTTTCGAAACTACGCTATTCCATGCCTTTCGAGACACATATGTGCTTAAATATGCTGAAAGAGCTTGATTGGCATCTAGTTTCAGAAGATGACACCGCGGCACATAACACTAACAAGGGCGGATGTCCATGTTCAAAAGGAAAACGTCCATCATTTTTAGGTAATCCACACGAGGCTGAGTGATTTCTGCAGCATATTCATTGCGATTCTAGTACGTTTTGGCAGCGTATCGTTATAAAAACCGATGATTTTCCAATAAACTGTCAGACATACATTTTTGTTAAATTCTTTGTAAATTATTTTAAGCAGAATAATTTTTTGATTAAAATAGTGTTTTTCCTTTTCTGTTTATCACATATATGTAAAGCGCACATATGTAGATACCGCGTGGCGTTTATATGCTGTACTAGAAATATTAAGGGACCCCGTCCTTACCATCAAAGGAGATGATAGACCATGACACCTGTTTTCTGGCTTATATAGTTGCCGTTAGGTAAGTGGTGCCCAAGCCGTTCTTCCTATTGATAGAACAATCTAACCCACATAACGATGTGTATTTGCATAAATCGTGATTCTTTGGGTTAGACGACAGTTTTCCAAATGTAAAATATTATGTTTGGGAGTCCCAACTGAAGAAGATTTTTTGTGTTTTTAAGAAAAGCGAATTGTACGCAAAGGAAAGGTCTGTTGTTATAGGCCATGTACGCCAATGTGCAGCAAGCTGTTTACGCTGAAATGCTGCTCTCGATTGCATTGTTCTACTACATGGTTATTTGACACAATGGGTTTCATTTATTACCTCCTACAATCCTATCCATGGGCAGTTTCCCAGGAACATCTGCCAAACGCTTTTTCTCACAGTAAATCCGCTGCTAACTTTTTGTTGTCTGTGCGCTGCCCATTACGCACCCTCCATAGAGTTGTTCTTGTATAGCCGAAAAGATTTCCTGTGTCTGAGATACTTGCCTTTGTCCTCACACAGTCACTATCATGATTTATCTGAAGACCACTATATAGCGATCTGTGCTTCGAACACGTTTGAAACTTTAAAAGTGAGTTGTTTATAAAGCCATCTCAAAGTTTTAGTAGCGTACAAATGTGAGAAGGGGGCGAGTCTAATTGCTGTTTAGTGTTAATTATGATTTGCTACTGCAGTACACATTTTTGTTAGCGTTATTACAAAGAATAATAGCACAAATCCGTGGGGAAACGCAGAATTTGCAAACATGTTGTTAATAGAAAACATATGCATTGTGGGTAAATAGGATTATAACTGGCGAAAAATATCATATTATTTGTTGTATTGAGATATACCTAATATTCCAGATATATTTCAGGAAGTAGAGTATTATATACTAGTTCACAGATCACTGTCATGAGGTCACGAACAAACACAGTAAGTATTTCCTTTTATATGTTTATGCAACACTTTATTTTCAATATCATACAACAGCAAAATATGCTAAAATGCAGGATTTGCAAATCAATTCTCTTGTATTTTAATAATTTGCAATCGATTCTCTTGTATGGCTGAAGCACAGCCAAATAATAAAATAATTAAATAATTTGCATTTCACCTGATGCCGATGAAAAGCGTTAGACATAACCAGTTGGTACAATAATTAAACCAATTTTTTATTATTTATATATGTATAATAAATCTTTTTCAGAAATTACTAAAATCTATAAAAACAAAACCTGTGTATTTAACCTTATTCTTCATAATTATTTACCATATGTACGACGATGCCAAATATTTTTTAGCTTGTGAGTTCAGTTCATCTCTCGGAAATCTGAAGCTCACAAAGATATATTTTTCAAAATCCTACGCATTACAGGCAGAACATTATCGAATTATAATTTCCTAGGTAATCGCTCAATCTTTGAGCATTATACCTAATGTCTTTAAGCGGTTTTCATATCGTTATCGTAATAAAACATGACTTTTACCAGAAAGTGAAATATGTTAATCGAATTTAATTTGGTATCGCTTAAAAAGGCATTCAACTTCAGTCACTGCAAGAAAGTCCAATATGTATTAAAATATTTTATGGAACATAGGTAAATTTTTATTTCCCGCCATTATTCTAAAAGTGTCACCGCATTTGCTTCCATTTCTTTTTATTATTTTGATTCATACAAATACCGTGTTCAATAGCAGGCTATCCAGAAAAGTCAAATTTCACTATTTTCAAGGTTCATTCGTGGTTTTAATCCTTGAAGTGACGTTCGGACATTATGGACGATGTGATACAAATTGGAAATCTTAAAGATATTGATCTGTTGATGTTTTACTTTTAATACGCAGTCTTTATTCTACCTAGTTTCAATATAAGTTCTTCAGTGAGGAAGAAGCTGCGTTGTTTGTTGCTTGCGTTATTCACAAGATTTACTTTTCGCAATATTCCCTTCTTGCAAGTTTCTTCAGTTCCGTGCTAATGGGATTTTCCCCATGTTTCCGATATTTTTCTTCTGCACCAGAAGAGATTTTGTCATATAAGTCTTCTAGTTGGAAACTCAGATATCAATCTTCTTAATACAACAAATATGCACATTGTTTCACCATCACAAGATGATTTCTTTTTCGGCACACAAAGTAGTACAGTTTTACAAAATAAACACCAAAAAATGCTTTCATGTGAAACCTGGAAGCTGCATAGCAACTACATGTTAATTCGTAGAAAAACAAAAAGCTTAAAATGTGACCACTGCTCTAAAATACTTAATTGAGCAAAAATCAGGAACAAGATAACGCTTTTAGTGCAAGGTTTCTTTTGCATTAAATGACATGATATCGCAAACATCGAAAAACAAGAGATTGCTGTTAGTGCAAAAATCCAATAGCATGCCGAAAAAATTCAATTGTAATTTATTAATAACATTTTTCTGCTCTCATTTTTAATGACTGTACAAGCATGTATTTTTAATGAAACAAGAAAAAAGACGCCTAACCGTTCAACATAATATGATGAATAATCCTTTCCTTCATACAAAGTTTATGTACTACTGTATATACTACGCATATATTCCTTATTTGAAGAAATACTGTCACATGCAAGTATGTTCCGAAATACTCCCACTAGAGACTCAGTCGGTTTTACATAAAAATGGTTGAAAAATTGAGATGTTTGCATTCTTGTAGTTTTAAATAGAGAAGATATTTTTCATTTTAATTTAAGCACAAATGTCTCCACAGGCTCTGTGGTTTCCATGTAAAATTCTTATCTACCTTTTGATTTATGAGGAATAAAATACTGACTCGAAGGAGAATTCCGTATTTTACGTTTTTTATACGTTTGATAGAAAATGACAGTGGTAGATGGGCACGCGTAAGGCAAATTAATGGCCATCACATGATATGCACTGAAGTGTAAAAAAACTGGATACTTCTTTAATTGGCCCTCCTTCCGATTGGAAAATGGTAGCACCACTATTGGCCATGGAATCCACGGGATCTCTGTAGTTCCGTGGAAATTGTGCATACCATGATCACTGAAGAGCTCCCCACAATTCCATAGTATTCGCAAGTGGTAGATTTCTGGCATTGATAACACCTTAAGCAACATCCAAAATTGTGTTCGATGGCGTTTAAAACCGGCGAACGAATGGGAACAAGTCATGATTCCAAAGAACCATTAAAAGTGTTCCTTCAACCATAATCGGGCAACTGTGAATTTATACAGTGACGCATTTTTGTGTTGAACGAGGTCTCCACACTTCGGAATGTTGCATGACATGAACGGTTGCAAATATGAACCTCAAGGATGGTTATGCAGCCGCTGTGGGTCATTGAGCTCTGCAGACGTACGAAGGGTCCTAAGGAGTGCCAGCTGAAAACACCGAATACCATTTCGGAGCCACCGCCGTCCTCAAAATTCTATTCTAGGCATATGGGAGTCTTTGTCTCGTTGGGTTGTCACACTCCTGGCGTTTGCCGCCGTCAACCCGAAAGAGTTGGTGGCGTGAGTCGTTGAACCAAGATACACGTTTCCAGTCATATCTAATCCAATGGCAATGTTCCCAAGCCCATGCGAAGCGCTCAGCCTTATGTCGTATGGTGAGAGGTGCCACCTGGTTGGGCGCTATTATTTGCGGCAATGTTGCAGGTCGGGAAAATGTTACTATGCGTACCAGACGTCGCTGTCCACTATCGTCCAGAGATTTTCTACGACCACACCGAACTCGTACTACGGATTGTTTCTCTGCGTATGTGTAGTGAAGATGAAACCCTGACATTTTTGACCGTGATAATCTAAATTTCGTGGTAATATCCGAGATGAAGCTACCCATCTTCCGGGCACTGACCATCATACCACTTTCGATATCGCTTAAATCCTGACAAGCTGGCATCTGAACCACGAATTCTGCAACTTGAGATCGTTGAGATATCTGCCTTTATATATACGTCGCATGCGGACAATGTTATTTAGCGCATGTGTGTGGTATCATGTAATGGATATGGTACTGCAGTTCCCCGTCTTTTTGGTACCTCAGTTTATGTAAGCAGCAGTGATTGAACAACTTATGTACCTGCAAACTGGGAAAAGTTGTTGGTGCTTAAGTTTTAGTTACGTGCGTATATCTCTACAAGCAATGAAACGACAAACATTAGGATTTGAATTTATGTGATTTCATGCCGTGTAATGTACACGCTCGAGCTCAATCCTCATTCTATATTCTCCCTCCCCATAAATCTTCCCTGATTCAGAGTACATATATTTCTCCTACCTGAAGCAGTTCCCTTAAGGTCAGTATATCCTTGTTTCATTATGTTTCATTTTTTCTCACATTTGGGTAATGGATTACTACAAAAATGTCAAACTATTTTTGAAGACGAAATTATCGGATTTTTATCAGTTTACCAGTACACATTTACAATGAACTAGACATGAAAACACATGTTAAATATAAAAAGTATATCATGATCTAATTTAATATAATGATTACTCTTGATATTTGTGCGCGGTTTGTCAACCGCGTATGCTAAGATGCAACTCAATGTAAGTCGTCGAACCAAGTTGTTGAATTGAGTCACTGTAAATAAAAGAAATGTTTCTGAGAAATTACTGGAAGAACCCTAAATATCAAATCTTTGGAAAAAAAATCATAAAAATTCGTATGGCAATGCAGTTTTGAAGAGTGAAGTATTTTAGAAATGTCATGAGATATAAAAAAAGTTCTAAATATTTTGATATACAGACGGCCTATTAAAACAAATATTTTTAATTGTTTGGTAAATTGTTTTAACATAGTGGGTGTTCTACTGGATTTGTACATGCATGCTAAAGCACTCAAAACTCATGATGAAGCAATATGAATACTAATGAATAACAAGTAAACGTTCTGTTTCAAATTTAAATCAAGTATTTCATCTGATATCGATACCTCTTTCGATGGGGTGCGAAGAATATACCTGTGTTCCAATGTCATGATTTGCTTGAAGATGTTATACTTGTGCAAAAGAAAGTAATTTCTTCATCATTCCATCTTTTTATCGTCGGCAGCTAGATGGTATGTATTTCTAAAAGGTTTATTGCAAATGATAAGAATTAAAGCAAAGCCGCTGGTGGCACGAATGTGTTGCTATAACTAACAGTCCTTCTAGGTAACCAATGCGTAGAATTATAAGAAATCAATGCTCACAGCATGTAACATTATGGCTTTCCTTGAGGTATTAATGTGAGCCGCATTAACATATTGGCACATACAACCGATTTCTGAAACCTTTAAATGAAAATATTTGTATAATTTAGAATTTCCAACAGACCAGAGTTGATTACCGTGCTATTTGAATATGATTTGGCAATTGCCACTAGAGTAATACGAGATAACCGCTAAAAAACAGAGAATTGTGTAAATCTTTCAAATATCTGGTATCCTGTTTCGAAATAAGTTAGAAGCTATGAGAAAATATAATTCAAGGATTTCTTCATTTGTCGTATGTATATGTCTGAAATTGTTTAAATGAATAAAAACTCTAGAATGCATCTTTTGAATTAATGAATTGGGAAACTTAAGCGTTAAGTTGGCAGAAACGCAAAACAAAATAAACTTCCAAAAATTCCCGCTTTCGAAAAGACTCACTGTGTGGCAATACCTAAAGAGCTTACAATCTTTGTCAATAAAGAACAGGGAAACATTTTGTCACTATTTTGCCTGCCACGTTCTGTAGTTCACAAAAGAGCAATGCTTCTATGCATTAAAACAAGCGAACTTTGACAAAGGTACTCACTTTTAGATCTAGCTTTAAATTAACGAGAAAAGAAACAAGCTTCTGTTGATTCTACTCCAAAATTAACAAGCTTATGTTAATTCTCAAGATTACTGAGTAATGTGAAATCAGAAAGACTGCGGGGGAAGAGTGGGTGAAAATCCTTAGAAATTTTTATCTTAAAAAAATTTCTGGAGAAAAAAATTTTATCTGTATTTCTACCAAAATTTGCTTTATCCCAAAAGGATTTCTAAGATACGGAAGTAAAGAATAAAGTTAACCCATTTTCTCAATTCGTTATTGGCTAAATATTTGTGTTATGTGCGTCACAAATAAAGGGTCATAAATTAGGGAAACAAAACTAAAAAAGATGCGAAAGCTCTCTAGGGAAAAAAGAATAGCCTCGCGTTTGAAAAACTGTTTACCGCTTTTTCGAAAGTGCAAATAAAACTATTGGTATAGTATTTTAAAAAATCAGCGAAATCGGGCGAATTAATTCTGCAATATACAGAGAGTGAGTCAAACGTTTTCCAATATTTGAATCACTTTATGTCCTCAACGTACATTTACGACGAAATCTGAGTAGCATTCAAAGTACATATGGATATCGCGTTGCACCGTCCTTAGCCATCTGTCTGCCAGTTCTTCTATTCCGGGTCGGTGCCAGTTCTTGTTATTTGAGGCGAAGAAATCCTTCACACCAGTTCCCACCTCTTCCTGGAGGTTGAAGTGCCGCCCATGTAGAAAGCGGGCAATGAACCGGAACTAGTAATATTCCAACGGGACAAGTTCCAAACTATATGCTGGGTGTGTTATCAGTTCGATGCCTTCAAGTTCCTTAACGATTTAACGACCACAACGCCCAAAACGCCCGTACATACAAATGGCCATAGACGCCCGAAACGTCTGAATAAAGTGAGTCAGATTTCCTGGCGTTATTTGTTCTTCAAATTTTCTCGACCTATGAGGGATAAGCAGGAGTCACCCTTAGTCACTGTTGTTGTTATTAAACAAAGAAGTGCACCAACAGACAGGTTCGGTCGTTATGGTATTTGGAGTGATTAAAGATTTTTGGGTCATGGTCGTTAAAAAGGTAAAGAATCAGTTTGTCAACAAACGTTTGTTTTAGCATCAAAAGGCGAACAACGTGTTTAGTTTGCAAAGGAATGTCGACATTTTGGATGTTGTTCGGAATTTCCTGGGACTAAATTACAGGAAAATAAAACAGACGATATTTCCTATAGAGGGTGCAAACTGCATGTTGAACAACAAATGCGCCAAACAGTAAATGTTAAATTTACCTCAGTTTTGTTTGCTCCTTATAACTTTCTGAAATATTTTTCTTATCTCTTATGAGCACAATTCTCTTGTAATTCAGGTGTTTGTATTACGAAAAATGTTGTTATGCAAACAAGTTTTCAACAGCAAAACTATTTTTAAGAATAAATTTGGAATTGCACGTTCTGGTGGTCTAATATGTTGATAATGCAACTAGAAAAAAGCAAAACTATTACTTCCGTTTTCCCTTTTACCTTGACGTTAAAGTTCAGAAGAAACTTTTTTTTACGTCGAACCTTGTTAAATTGCAGGCGATTTAGCATTAGAATTCTCTGATATTAAAGTTACCTCCCATTTCTCGAAACATGAATTTTCACAATATTAGCTGTTTCTGCAGCAGCTTTCGAATTATATATTCATATAAAGCTCAAAGTATTAACAAAAAAAGCAGTGCCTTTGAAACGATGCTTAGACGTCTTCACCCAATTTAAATGCTAGGGTGTACTCATAGAACTATATTTAGAATTACTCAAACTACGCATTTCCAGGTTTTTGAGATATCCATATATTGACAACGGTTTCAACCGCTCACATGTAATTTAGAAAAAAGATTTCAACAGATACTT
Organism: Macrothele yani; assembly: GCA_039090855.1. Taxonomy (NCBI): domain Eukaryota; kingdom Metazoa; phylum Arthropoda; class Arachnida; order Araneae; family Macrothelidae; genus Macrothele; species Macrothele yani. The sequence goes on along the minus strand of CM077033.1, from coordinate 73,986,774 downwards.
ACTTTAAGATTTTAATTTTAAAATAAATTTTTATTTAAAGACAGTACTGCATAACAGCAAATCAAAAGTTAAATTTTAAATAAAAGATCAAAGGTTAATTATAATTTTGTGACTAAAAATTAATTGGTCTTAATTAACTAAAAACACTCAATTATCAAAAATATAACTTTACGTAAACAGATACAGATCTTTGAAATTTCAAGTATCATCGTAGCCAATATTTTTATTAGGTCCAATAATTGGTTTGATTCTCTTTTATTAAAAAAAATGTATTATGTACTTAGCATTGTTATAAAAAATATTTATATGCTTAATATTGTTATTTTAAAATTGCTGTATTACAACACTGATTAACAGAGCACACTATCAGATGTTATTTATAGCGTAATATGAAATTTCACACGGCACATCGTTTACCTGCGGTTGCATCGATTTGAAAAACAACAGGCTGGTCCTAATGATTTAACTCATCGTCGTAATACCCAAAAGAATTAAAGTTATTTTCTTTGTTTGTTTTTTACGTTTTAAGACGTAACTAAGATCTTTCATCAAGCAGTTATGTTGGAGCAATTTATTTTGGCCAAAATTTCGAAAAGCCTTGGAAGATGAATGCATTGATTGAATGCAACGATTTTCAAAGTAAAATTTCACAGTGTAGATATTTAACAAAGTAATCCTTTGACAAAAGTACATTCTATTGAAATATGACTGCAAATCTAGCAATGTTAATATAAAAATATACACACCTCTATGCAAACCTTTAGCTTCATACAAGATTAGGTAAATGGTTTTAATTTTATATTTTTTTTCACAATTTAGCATAATTTTGGACCACTGATTCCAGGTAGGGCAGAGAACCAATGCTTTCTCTGGGATTCGAAATGAAGCACATTCAGAGGAACGGACATCAAAACCTAACAGATTGGTGGAAATTATTCCTAATCGCTTTCACCAATTAGGTTTTTATGCACGTAGTTCAATACTGTGTGTTGCTTTAATCTTATTACACCGTACGGCCGAGCCCGAACAAACCGGACTTAGGAACACAGTTTTTGTTAATACGATAAGTACAGTTAAGGTTTCTTCTCTGAGGTGTCGGGATCCAGAATCACGTCTGACAATCAACGAGTTCTCTGATGCGAGCCAGGCACCTGAAGTAATTCAGCTTATGTGTAAGAAACATGATATTACAGTGGGCATTTATGGATGGCCTCGGACGTTAGGACATGTACGTCTTCCAAAACGTCATTCTAACGGCTCAGAGATCAGTACCGTAACCAGCACAACGCGCGACCCTTATCTCCGCAAGATTTACTTCAGCACCCATAATGACAGTATTATTCTTAGGATTTCGAAGAGGGAGGATGTGCTTTTCGCGGGGTGTGGGGGCGAGGGGGAGGTTAGGAAATCAGAGAAAAGGCTTGGAAAAGTATAAGGGGGTAGTTAGAACTCCGTAGGTTTAAATTTTTAAGAATGTTTTGAAACAGGAGCGCATAGTAGAAGGTTATCAATCAGGAACCTCGCAAGAAGTGAATTTAACAAAATTCATTTAAATAATTAAAGTTTATAACTCTGAGACTTCATAATTACCCATTTTATTCTTGCTTGCTTCCGCAGTGTTTGGTTTTATGAAATGTCTGCTTCTAAATTTCGAACAACTGATGTGCTAAACAACTCATTATTATTTTCATTAGAAATGGCAGTTGAGCTTAATATTGCCTCTGCAGTAAGAATTGGTTCCGTTTTAGACGTTTCTTCCCACGATGCCCATTTTTTTTTTTACTTTCGCCGATATTGTGTTCCACTTGGACGGTTTCGTGACATTTTGCAAACAGATGTCATTCCCTCGTATATTAAACATTCCACTCAATGGATAAGATAGAACGCTTACTATGAGGAACAACTGAAAGCAATAACAACGTAGAAATATTTTGTACAAAATTAAAATAAATCACTGTAAGAAATCACCGTCATACACATGTTAGTTCGGATGATGTTATGAATAAATGTTGGCGCCTGCCGTGTCGTACGTAATCTTAGGTGACTGATTGTTTTTTCACATTCTGCACTAGGAATTCACATTGCTTCGCATTTTTTCTCAACAGCGTGGAATGAGGGATATTGGAGAGCGATCATAATATTTAAATCATATTTCAGAACGATCGTATTATAACCCGGAGCTAAATAAATACACTGCTGGCCACCCTAAATGCAACACCAAGAAGGACACGAGATAACAAAGCCAGATTTGCTAGACACATAACAACAGATACAAAGATGAAACGATTGAGCTTACAGGCCCGTGAGACTTGCGGAACGCGCAGCCATCAATAGTTCGTGTGGCCCACATGGCTCGCAATAACGGCAGCTACACGCCACGGCATCTAACGAAAGAGGCTTTGGATGTGGGCTTGGGGTATGTCGGGCCAGTCTGCTTCCACACGTTGCCACAGTTCATCAGGCGTAGACGCGGGTGGTGCTTACCGGGCCACTCGGTTGCCGATCAGTGACCAGACGTGTTCGATGGGCGACATATCAAGAGAACAGGCGGGCCACGGCAGCAGTGACACCTCGTCGGCCTTTAACAACTGTTGAACGTTGCGTGCCACGTGCGGGCGCGCATTGTCCTGTTGATACGTGGCCGCTGGCAGGTATGGCAGGTAAGGGAGTACTACAGGCTCCAAAACGTCGGAGATATGGCGGTGACTGTTGAGTGCGCCGGCGACGCCACCAGAGGGGTACGGGTGTCATATCCAATTGCGCTCCAAACCATATCGCCAGGCGACGGACCAGTACGGCGATGCATAAGTAGGCGTCATGCAGTATTTCGCAGCGGTACCGCCACATGTGGATCCGACCCATCATGATGTTGCAAGCAGAATCCGGATTCTTCGGAGAATACAATGTCGTGCGCTTCTCACTGCCAACGGCTCACTGACGCCGCACTCGCCGGTGGTGTAACGTCAACAGTAATCGGAGCAATGGGCGCCGTGCGACAAGTCCCCGCTCCTGCAGACGATGTCGAACGGTACGTGCTGACACAGGTTGTTGCGCAACACATCCTAATTCCTGCGCTAACGGTTGTGATGTGGCGGTGCGAGCCGTCGATTCCGGCCGCACAACATGCCGGTCTTCCCGTTCGGTGGTGTGCCGCGTCTGCTGCAATCTCTCACGTCGGTCCGTCCGTACTTTATGCACCCACCGAATCCATATTCGCCTCACTCTTGCTGGTTGTTGTCCTACACGGACGCCGAAGTCTCGGTACGATAAACCGCTGTCGCGATAAGCCACTATTCATCTTCTGTCGAACTCCGAAACTTGCTGGAATAACTGCCGTATTCTGCGACGATGCATCAGGGAGCTTCCCACGCAGAGGTCCGGCAGCAGAACACACTTCCAATGCTTTCACTTCGCCTATTGTGCAACCTTTTTATGGTGTTTCTCGGGGGCGTGCCGGGCGCATATGATTTACATATGTCCTGCAATGCTAATCGTTTGCATGTCATTTCGCGGGCGACGCATGCTGCGAATTTCTGGCCAATCGGATTCTTCCTGCTTGTTTTTGCATTTTGGGTGGCCATCAGTGTAGCTTCAATGTGTTAGACATCCAGTGTTTTAAAATGAAACTTGATTTTTATTAAGGCAAACATAAACATTATCTTAGAGAAAAATGTTAATCTGTGGGTTATTTATTTATTCATATATTTTCTTTTTTTTTTGCGTGCTCAGATTTTTTTTTAAAATTATAAGTGGCAGCTGCAGTACGCCCTTTCGTTACAGGAATAATGAAAAAAGAAAACACAGTGGCAATATTTTTGTATGTTGCTCATGCGTTTGATAAATGCCCACATGATGCAATTTTTTTAAAAGCTAATAACACATGACTTCCCACTTTGGATCACACATTTAATCACATGATACCTTAACGTACATTATGTGTAAATATTAATGGGAAGAAATAAAAAAATGAATTGAAGCTGGTGTTCTACAAGCCAGTGTACTTGCACCGACGCTATACTCTATTTTTACCTCAGACGTTCCCAAATTTAATAACAGGAATCTGACTACAGCTTTACACGCTGACGATACTGAATGTTCTTATACTTCCAAAAATAAAAATCAAGCAACATTTTTTCTGCAATACAATGTGGAAAAGCTGGAGAAATACTTCCTAGATCGGAAAATTAAAATTAACACTGATAAAACCCAAGTAATTATGTTCTCACGCAGAGCCTATAAATATAATCCTGACTTTGAAATAGAATTGTATGAAAAAAATACCCTGGGTGAAAGATGTTAAATACCTTGGCCTTATTATGGATCACAATCTGAATTGGAACAAGCACATCAAAGAAATCCCAGCCAAAGCTCTGAAACTGAGAGGATGTCTCCAACCGATAGTGACAAATAAAATGCTTAGCAAAAAAAAAAAAAACTTTGTTTTGAAAAGCCTGCTTCCGCCCTTTTATTACGTATGGTTGTCCTATCTGGGGTAACTGCAAAAAGTAGCAAATAAATAATTGTACCTCTTTTCAAAATAAAACCCTACGTATGATGGTCGGACTTGATGGAAGAACCTCAAACAATGATATTCGTAGCATGTTAAATATTATTTCTATTCACTATACAATGTATGAGCTAGTTAAGAGGTACTATTAAAAAGTTAAAGAACATCCCAACCCACTTGTCAGTGTAACTCTTAATCCTGACTTTGAAATTTCGGAGGCCCTTAATCCTGACTTTGAAACTGTTAGATATACTGACAGATATAGAAGGCCGAAAGTTATTTTGAATAAAGTTCCTGAAAAGAACCCAACTCATAGCTAGCCTTGCAGAGAAATTATTAATTGGGACTAGAGAGATGAGAGTATTCTTCACACGTGTGAAGAAAACAAGCATTGCTCCTGCGTAACGAGGCAAATAGCTGACTCCCACCAGAACACTGAGCAAACGACAATTTTGTTTTAAATAGGTGCCTAACATTAAAAAAATGAAATTATGTTAATAAGTTTGTTTTGGGGAGAACTTTGTGTTACTTTGTGGAATTTGTTTGTGTGTGCTGTCAGTTTCTTCTCAGGCTCTCCTTTCCCCTGTCCTTGCTTCGTTTTCTGCGACTGGATGTTGTTTGCTAATGTCATTGCTTGGTGTGTTTCGCTGCTGCAGGTATGTATTTAGGTTAGTTTACAACATCACTACTTATTGGGAAACCGTATGCTCCTTGTACTCTAATCCTTCTGTTGCTTTCTTTCATGTTATCATATCAGGGCACACTATTCACACTTCTTATTATTTCTATTTCTTACCTGCCAAAATGAGCAGCGCCCTGTGTATTCGGGTCTCTAAACCTAAGTTAGGAATTCATTGATTAATTGATTTCCCCTTCGTTACATGCGTCCCACACTAGCTGCGGGGGTGGTAGCTACGCCCTGTCTTGGGAGAACAACGGATGGATTGATGACTGGGGCGCATGCGGCCACTTGGATTGAGTGCAATGGTAAACCAAGCAGAGTGAGGATCAAGGTGTGGAATAAATACTTGCGATAATTTTCATTCCTATGACATTTTTAATAAGGTATTTTTCTCATATTTTTCGCCATTTCAGAAGCACCTATAAACAAAACCGTGGGTAATAAATACGCGTATAACGAAGGATTGCTGTGCAAATAATCTCCGTTTCACAAGAAAAAGGTAATCCACTAAAATGAAGTTCATCTGAACTTTTCTTCGTTACAGCGTTGCATTACGTAGGATGATTTAATTTACAAACTTATTAATTACAAGCTTACGTAAAAGAACACTGCTCACTTCGAATTACTTACATGATTTTGATTTTACAAACTTGTGTATGACTGCCACTTCTTAATCTTCACTCACTCGTTTAATAAACTCTTGTCCCTGATCTAATGCGGATTTAACTCGAAAAATTTTCTGGATATAACAATTTTCAATCCCTCTTATTGTAAAACGGGAAACTCTCCCTTAACTCGAAAGATTCCGTCTAGTCCCATTTTCACGGCTGAACCAATAGATTTGTTGTCCTCCAGGTTGCATCAGTTGGAAGTTTCCTTAAGTGCTGCACACTTCACTGTGCACACAGCCTAATGTGATTGTGCTGGGATAGCTCAGGAAGCAAGCGTTCCTGGTGAATCCGAAACCCACGCCTCAAGAAGCAGCGATCATTTCACGTTACAATTTCTCGGATCAGTCGTTTTGGCCATTGTCATTCTCTGTCGAATGCTCAAAATGCTCCTCGAGCGGTTCTGTTTGATACATACCGCGCACCCACCAAAGTGTTAAACTCTTTCGACGACAAGCAGTTCTGTTAAAGAATCCACAACCTGATTAAAAATATATCTGAAGAAACATATGCAGCTGTAGAAGTACAGATATAGACGTTAAAATGCAAAATTACATAAGTGGGCTCAGGCCGAGGTATTCATTCCGAACTCCAATCTATAGAATTCCAATCGTTCCCTGTGCGGTTACAACGCTGCTGTCATCGCAGAAAGATCAACATTCACAATCCATAGAAGGGCGTTTCACTATCTGTTGAAAGAATATTAAATGAAAGAAAACAAAACAAACTTATGCACTTAGACGCAAAAGCAGAAAGATGATGGCATGAAGAAATGAATATTTTAAAATATCATGAAACCTAGAGGAAGAAAATCACGCGAAACTAAAGGAATAGCAAAAAACTGTAGAACAAATGGGATGCACTAATTCATCGTCTTGGTAAAAATAGGAAGTTTATGTCAACTAAGAATAAACGTGTCAAAAAAAGAAAGCCGGGTCAGTAAAGAGCAAAGAATACCGTAATGCATTAAAGAAAAATAAATGCGAGTAAGAATACCAGTTGCTCCATGGTAAAACGATTTTTGTCAACGTTAACTTCAAACTAGACGGTTTCCGCAGACCAACTTGCTTAAGAAAGGAAGAAGAGCTGAAGTTTCTTATGCAACAGTAAGATCAAGTTGCATCACGTACCTAAGAAGACTTTTGAACAAGTTTCACAGTCTGCGCTGATTTTCGGTAGGAGAATAACAAGGAATCTCAGATGAATAGATTAAATGAAGAGAGAAAACGTTGTACTTTACCTGAAAAATAAGTAGGCGTAATTCGGGGAAAGACGAGACTAGGTCGAGCTTCTGGCAGGAAGGAAGTAACAGCCGGGTGTGGTATGAGGTGCAGAGCAATTTAGGTCATCAAAGCGTTTCATGAAGGGAAAGCAGGAGTTGTAGGCTGACACAGTCAGCATACTGATATTTGAAATCTAAAATCACTGGACCAAAGTGTCAGTTCTTTGACGGAAGGATGTTAAACTGATAAAGAATGGTTAGAGTCGGAATCTTTGAGCAAGAACCAACCAGTCCGTATTCTGTGCTTTGAAATAGTTCAACTTTGATGAGCAGAGCTACACACTTTTGCTTTAATGAGCAGAATTCTTATATTATATTGCGCTTAACACATGACTTTACTGGCAATTTATGTGTTCGAGCTTTAAATGCATATTTAAGGACATTTTGCAAAACGTGGGGAAATTCAAAAATTGAAATAGTTTACAAAAAAATGCGGGTTCACAAAGTTCAAAACCATAACCTCAACGGAACAACGATTTCGTTTAAAGCTAATATTCAATGAAACGGAAAAGTAGCTTCATTGTTTCACTTACCGATGAAAAACCCTCAGAGATTCGCCTTTTAGAAGCGGGTAAAGAATCACGGCTCTTTACTCAAGCTTATCTATCAATAAACTTAAATTATTTTACAACCTGTAAAAAATTTAGTCATCACAATCGTGTCATACATTGTGACAATGCTCCGCAAAATTATGAACTTTTGAAAAAAAAAGAACAGAATATTGTACTAGTATTGGTCCTACCTGAATAATAATTTTGTTTGATTTGCTTTTGTAAGCGTCCAAGTTGTATTCGAAGGAACATGAACCCAGAACTAGCATAGAAATCAATATTACGATAATCATTAGAAAATTCAATTTAATTATGTGACCTAGGGTGTGAAGCAGTAATCTTGAAAGACCGTGTTAGATAAATAAATAGCACATATTCCTAAAAAGCAGTGGAAAAGTAATATATGTTCTCAACCGAAAAATTCATACACTCGGTGTCATAAAAATCAACGCACCAAGAAAAAACGTGCGATTAACGCGAAACTCAGCGAATATCTACGGGAAGGGCCGGCATGCAAAAAATAAAAGCTTCGTGCGATTCCGCATGTCCGAGAGTCCAAGATCGGCGCTGCAATCTCAATCCTTGCAGCTTACAAGGCGCCGCGCAAGGGACTCTATTTTCGTCCCGAAGTACACGGTAAGAGTCAGGAGAGATTTCGAAGCGATAGATATGCCTCGGAGAAGTCGTAGATTTGCGTACGAACAAATGGGGTAGTTTGAACGAAGCCGTATTATCTGCACAAGAAAGTCAGGGTGGTCGGCGCGCCACATCGTCCGCCATTTCGGCCAATCAGACAGTACGGTGCGATCGTGTTCGGCGGATTGGCTATGGACGACCCAGACACACCATCAGCAGAAGGATTGTGGGATCGTGCGAGCGGCACGCACAGATGCATCGACGTTCTTGTCCAATATCCAGGGACATGTGGCTGCTGTACAAGGGTCCACTGTGTCCGCCAGAAACATTTCTAGACGCCTGGCAGTGGTGAACCTGTACTACTGACGGCCCTCACGTTTTCTGTTACTAACACCTGAGCATTGTAGGCTTCGATTGCAATTTTAACAGCAGCGAGCAACGTGGAAGTCAACAAACTGGTGACGTATAGTTTTCAACAACGAATCCCGCTTAGGTATATGAACAGATTTTCACCGTGTCAGAGTGTGTAGAACCTCTGGTAAGCGCTACCATGCCAACCTCACGGTACGTCCCGAACTGCAGGAGTGATAGTCTGGGGAGCTATCGCGTATGACAGACGGACTTCCCTCGCAGAAGTCCGACGGACGTTGACAGCCCACCGCTACGTAGAGGATATCAGCGCTACAGCGCTACGTAAATAGATCCTGCGACCCCATGTGCTGTCTTTCTTGGCGGGGAGGTCCGGGGCTATTTTCCAACAAGATAATGCTCGTCTGCACACGGCTTTGGTTTCACAGGACTGCCTACGTCATGCTGCGATGCTTCCGTAGTCTGCGAAATCGTATGATCTTTCGCCCATCAAGAACGTGTGGGACCCGATGAGATGCCAGATGTCTCCATGCACCAGAGTTCTTGACTTAGAGCGACAGTTGCAAGAAGCGTGGGCCAATCTGTCCCAGGATAGCATACGATATCTCTTTGACTCTATACCGGTCCCTATCACGGCATGCATCCGAGCAGAGGTCCGTCCGACCCGTACTAATGCTAAAAGGTTTGTGTCCCGTGTGTCCGTAGGAAATCATCCTGCTGATGTGGTATTTTAATCAATGCTGTCCTTGGCATGAACCATCACACTACTACAATCTGCTTTCGATTCGACACCTCATTCTTGCTGCGCCGAATTTTATGGCAATGAGTGTATATTGCGGGTTTTTTTTATAGATATGATGCTACAAATGCGGATTGTTCGAAACACGTTTAATGCTTAACTTGTTATACAGATGTTAAATAAGGGAATACAATTTTATAAATTTCACGAGGCCCTCATAAATAAATAAGTGTTATTGAATGTGCTCATTTTCAATCCCCTGAATTTTTATTCCATCATCTATAGGAAGACTAAAAGAATAGTCTTCCTAGAGAAGCGTTGATTTGAAAAGCACAATCGAAGAGAAAAGGACAACAACATACTCAATATCTTTGGTTGGTCAGATTTTTATTGTCATGTGAGATTGCTGTTAAACAGACAAGAAGTTCGTGGAGTTTTCCCACTTGGTGTTTCTTTTAAGCATACCTTAAGACGGAACAAAAATGTGAAGCTCAACAGCATTCTAACTACGGATACCACTATGTTTGAAAATCCACTTGTAGCTTATTTTCTGTTCTCGGTGTAAAAAAAAAAAAAATCACTGAGAAGAGAGTTACTGAATATTCAATTTTAAGAGAAAAACAAACTAAAATATCACAAACCATACGAATTACATTCCTGTTACTATTAAGCAATAAAGGATATCTTTTTTTTTTTTTTTTTTTGATTGGAGGTTTAACGACCACCGTGAGCAACTCAATGTGCTATAAGCAGTCGCCCGTCCCTAATTTAGGGTCACTGGTTCCAGGGAAGGGAGAGAGCCAGTGCCGTAAGACAAACACACCATCCATGCCTGACCGGGATTCGAACCCGGAATTCTTACGGACGAATGATCAGAGGCCAGCGCCACCGGGGCGGCTAAAGGATCTTTCCAAACACGCCTTGCTGGCGGCAAAAACTCAGAATATCGAAACGGCAAGTGTCCCTATACAACAACCACAACAACTGATTGCTAAATATGAATACATTTGGTACTGAAAAAAAAATCCCCGCGAAAAATTTCATTATACTTTGATTGACAATTCGTTTCCTTTTATTTTATTTTTTTTGTTCATAAATCACATTCGTTATTGGTTAAAAATATGTCTTTCTTTATTACTTATTAAACAACATGGCATTCCAAAATAAAATTGATGAACTTTTTAACGTTGATAAACAACACGAAAATAATATTTCGCCTTCATGTGATGCATCCATTCATTTATCAAAATATTTTGTTCGAGACTTTCCTTTATTCAGGTTGCTATATTTTGTTTTAAGCACCTTAGTAACTTATAACAATGCTGCTTTCAGTTATGCCTGCATAAGATGTTTTATAAATTAAAGTTTACTTACTATGGAAAAGGTCAGATTCTTCATAATATATGTGAACGGCAAGCGATGTGAATCGCATTTGAAAATGTAGCACTTTACTACTTGGTTATTTTCTTTTGAAAAACATTCGGGGAAATACTTTCGTTAGGGACTGACAGCACGCAGTGCCCTCGAAGATATGAGGCTTATGAATTTCTTGAAGGTAACAGTCGGCTTTTCCACTCTAACGGCAATCTCACTTTTGATTCTACTCATGAAATTCATAATCTTTAGGCGCACAGTTTTGAAACACCCACAGAAAACAAAATCTTTAGATTTATGCCAGTAATCTTTCTCTCTTAAATGTTTTAAATCAGCAAACAAATAATGTTTTTATAGATTTATGTTCCTATTTTGCTTTCATGATGCATTTATTTGAATTTAACTACCTTGAAATAACATAACAGAGAGCAACAATGAAGGAAATTGCATTCTGGACCAAAATAAATTGCAAATAACATTTTGTGAATACTGGAAAAAAAAGTATATAACATATATAATTATAAAGGCTACGCAAATTCTTGTTGTTCGTATCGATAGCTTTATATTAAAAGAGATAACTTTGTGTAAAGTAATTATTCACTTTGCGTGAATGAGAGGCACATCACTTCGTTTCTAAAACGTGAATGCATTTAGAAAATCATTAGTATTTCCGTCCTTCGACGGCAGTAGAAATAAGTTATTCTACGTGGAGACGCCAGTTTATTTGGTTCACCTACCATCCCTTGATTTATAAATGGCTAACTCCGGTATTCGAGATAAGACTTGGACACTGTTTTGGGTATAAATCAGAAAGACCATTACGTAGAGATCAGTCATTTAGCTTTCTAATGAGAGTCGAATTAGTCAAGATGTGTGATCAAGCGACTTTTACCCTGGCATAATGGCTGTTAGCAGGCCAACTTTTTTAAATGAGTCTCAAAGGACCTCCTCCAATTATTTCCACGTAGAACCGTAGACATTTAGCAGGGTGAACAGTGCGACATATACAAAAAATGAACTTCAGGATTCTCTCATCCTCGGACAAAACGGCTGCTGAATTAGAAAAGTTTGATGATAAAGAATTGTTTCAGCAAACAGATGAACCAGAACCCTGGTAATCCCTGCTGGATTTACCACTGGTGTGCAAAGTGTCATCTCTGAACAGGTACATATCCATTCCGCGAATGGGCTTCAACTGGTAATGGCGATGCATTCAGAATTTGTTTCCTGATATTATTGCTGCGTACTTGCCTTGCGAAGTTAACGATGGTGAAAAATCAGCAATGATCTTTCTGCAGCCGAACCTGCTTCTTTCTGAGTGTTTCTCTTAATGTGTAGAGGGACCTTACAATGATGTGTAGTAAAACTGGTAAAATCAGAGAAGTTTTCCTTTCCTGAATCAAACAGCGATTCGGTGTACTTTTACAGCTTCTACTACTTTCTGCGAAAAGCATTGAGGTTGCAAATTCGTTGATTAGATAGTTTATAGCTCTCTATTGCATTCATAAAATTCCCTACTAATTTACCTTATATCAGATCACAAAAATGTGGAGCGTGGACTGCATTTTTCAACTAATTGGCCATCATTAATTTAGATAATACAAAAATAAACACTGAAGGCTCTTACTTTTTCCTAAAGAAAATGGGAATATCGCGTGATCCTTAAATAAACTGTTCGTGTAAAAAGCATGGGAGAATTGCAATTTTAACTGTCACTTCATGTTAAAATATAAAGGTGCTTAATATTGAGGTTTTAACATTTGTAGACAGAAAACTTTTATCACATCTCACGTTTGCTGTTAGCTACATATTTTCCAGCTGTTGTGTCTGAAATGATACAGATGATATAACGCACAGTGATAGATTTCTAGTAAAACCAGGCATTTAATTTCCCATTCTCACTCAGAGAATCTATTGTGCAACTTTGTTCTGCAAATTCCTCGTGACTTCAAAATTAGGATAATGTCTTCTAATTGGAAACCAGAAGTTTTTGACGAATGCCATGCAACAAAGTAAGTATAAGGAAAACCAAAGATTTAACTAAAATTCATGTTCTAATGTCATTTACTAAAATCTGAAACTGCAAAATTTAAGTTTGAAACCATAAATTGTTGAGATGAACCCTACTCGTTGCCAATACGTAATTCTGTCTCTTTCATTGAAGGCTGCATACCCAATGACGATTAATAATTTTATGCATATAGTAAATAATATTGTTCTTGTGTAGTAAAGAAGTGTAGTATTGTTTTACCCTCAAGCGATGGGAAGAGTTCAGATTCATATCCTAAAGAAAAAATTTGAATTATTTTTTAAGATTGATGTAAAATACTCACGGAATATTATTGTTTCGAGCAACGGTAACCAGAATATTCGAAAAGAAGGCAATCAATATGAACATCAGAAAAAATAATAAAATACCAGTTGCTACTCCATTTTAATTCTTTAAAATTTAGATTAACTCCTGCTATAGTGGTATGTTTTTAACGTACGCTCCATGCAACAGTTAGGTAAAACTAATGTTTGATTCATTGCTTATTAAATTTCCAATGATGTATTATAAATTTACACCCTAAACAAACATATAGGTTTTTCGCGTGAAAACAAATTATATTACGCACAACATGACAACACAAAACATTTGTAATATTTTGCGTACTAAACTTTACACTGCTTTGACTGGAAACATTTGAATAATTGCCAAAATGAAAACGCCATTCACAATTGATGAGGGGTCGACAAAGCTTTCTATCGTGGGAATGCAAGCGATTTTTTTTTATTGAAGATTTAACGACCACCGTGAGCAACTCAGTAGGCTATAAGCAGTCGCTGGTCCTTAATTAAGGGCCACCGGTTCGAATGAAGGGAGAGAGCCGGGGCCGCAAGACAAAAACAACATCCTTGCCTTACCGGGGTTCCAACCCGGACGCAACTCGGTCGAATGATCAGAAGCCATCGCTTACACAACTGCGCCACCGGGGCGGTATGAGTGTAGTTTCTAGATTGTATTCCCTCGGTGGTTTTGTAAGATTTGGTGACTTTTGCAAAAAGGTTTATTTTATGAACGTTTTATGGGAGATATCAAAACCACAGAAAGTTTGATGTTACGAATTTTTGAAATACGACTAAGCTTTTCTCAGAAACGCAACTAATCAAAAAGGCCAGCTAAGCCATCATTTTGGCACACTGTTTCGCTGTTATTTCTAAAATGTTAGTTTTTTGCTGCTGATGTTGGTGTTGAAATCTTTTTCGTTAGTATTCTCTAGATTGAACATGTTTTTATTGTTCATTAACTAAAGAAGAAAACGGAAGGATGCCTTACCGTTTTTAGTAGCAAATGACCATATTGCTTCACGATCTATTTAGACAATAGGTTTCTGTTAAAAAAATTAAGAACTTTGCTGCAAAATAAAATTTACACTAAGGAATGTAAAGTGTTTTTAATAATATTTCTTTTATTATTCATTGTTTTTTTTTATTCTGAGGAGTGTTTTGCCATGTCATTCTTTTGTTTTGTTTTGTAATAATATAAAATATGAATGAAATAATATGAAATATGTAAAAAACGCATCAAACAAAACATAAATATTTTTTTAAATATTCCTATGTACGTCTTAGTATCTCACCTTTCATTTTTATTTGCAGTTTCGACAATAATAAGGTATGTGTTGTGTGACTCCCAAGTGCGGTTTTTACAATTACAACACAATATATTTGTCTTATTTTCAATACGTGAGGAACAGAACGTGCACCGTACACTGTTGATAAGCACTGAATAATCCCCATCACATCCTAGCGATGTATTTTGACTGTCATTCTGTACTCTTTCCACTATTTTATGCGACATATCAATTCATGGGAGATGTTGCTCCGATTCTATTTGTGGAGTATCAAGTGATTTCCCCAACTCCTCCACAGATAACCTGCTTTCGGTCAGTATGTTTTCATTTCATTGGATATCTATTGAAGTCTACAGAACAAACCCGAAAACTATGATGCATGTTACAGAAAATTATCATTGGCTAGCATTTCGTTTTTCTTTTGAAGGTGTACGTATTCAAAAATTGATCAAGGATATACAAAGCTCCTTTACTGGATTCGTTATCTGATATCATTTAAGGTATTTGGTCTGATATATTATTAACTGCTTTTTCATATGCAATCTGTTGATGAAATAATGTTCTTCCTCATTCCTTGTGCTGTAGTTTACAACAGTTGCATCCTTATAAAACACATGATGAGCTATGCCTTTTTCTGCTTGTTATTTGTTCTGGAAATTTTTGTTTGTTTTTCTTTGGATGCCAAGCATAGTTATTTTTTTCGTTGCAGAAGACGTTAGCCCGAATAATATGAAATGAAAAAGTTATCACATGCAATTCTGCCCCCTAAGTGAAACACTTCTCGATGCCCTGATTTTTACCTTGCTTTGATCTTGGTTCTTTTCCAGTATAAAGTTTTATCTGCAGAACATATGAAGTTTTACTGCCACATACGTCCATATCTGAATTTCCTTATTAGCTGCTTTGCGGGGAAATAGTGCCTAAAAATCATCGGCCCCTAAATGCAACTAATTGTTCATCGACAGTAACATTTTCATCGGGATAATGTGATTTTGGAAGACTTTCTAGACACTTTTCCCAGATTTCCCCCACAGTAGCAAGTTTATCCATGCACCTTCTTTCTTGACGAGTAGATTTATTATCGAGACGAATAATTTGAGATATGGTGGCAAATGTTTCCAGTGAGATCGTTGCGCGAAATATGTTATGATCAGTTTCATTACGCCTGAAATTTCTATTTTTAATTATCAGTATGATTAGTAAACTCCTGCTAGTAAGAAGTATCGACTGTATACTTCAAAAGAAACACTGTAAATGTTCCCATTGTGTAAACTCTATAAACTCTTTCCACTTCAAATTTGTCATTTTGATGAATTAATTTTGGATTTTAGAATTCAATACAATCTTGAATGTACTTATCACGTCTGTTACACTTGCTGTTTAATATCTCGTACTATCTTGGCACTGTGACAACCTTTTATAAAAAGTCATTTTTTTTTACCTTGTAAGCACTGTCCTAACAAGTAGAGGACATACAGTGACTTGTCCGTCACTTTGTTTTGCGTTTAAGAGCCTGAATAGACATATTTGATAAAACCATAACTTGCAGCAGATATTGTTGTCTGACAATGTGGAAAAATTTTCAACCGGTATAAGTGTTTTCAACTTTTGTAAATACATTATACTAATGTGTTTTGAATCGGGTCACATTGACTCGAACAATACATTAATAATAACTTAAAAAATATATTAAATCCTTCTAGGACAGAGCAGTTGCATGCAATTCAACAACCAAGTCATGAACTGCATTGAAAATATATCTATGAATATCCTTTTTATCAACGAATGGAAATAATTGGAGCAAATAGACCCAAACAGAACAGCTGGGCTAACGGCGTTCGTCAATATGATTGCTTTAGTTAAACCACTTACACATTTGAAGCTCTACCTAAACACTTCACGCTTCCTACAATTCCGTCCAGAAGGTATCGCTTTCAATGTAAACTAAAAAATGCAATTTCATCAAATTTTAAGTCAAACGCTCTTAAATAAAAATTTATTTTAGGAAGAAAAAACTGAAAACAAGTCAACAAACTATGTGAGAGTGTGTACACTTTAGAATGTTCTCTATGCAGAGAGAACATTCTAAAAGGATCGCTGAGTCCCAATTAATTTAAACAATAACATTGTATCGCAGAGCAACACGCGTTTAGGAAACGGGTTTGTTTGATCTGGTATTTGCGACAAATCTCATGTTAATCCTGTTCTGTTAGAGCAAGCGCCAAGTGGCAATAACTCATTCGTTTTGGGAAGAGCGTTAGAGCAAAATTTCGCTGTTTACTTATAGTAGAAATGATGTCACATATTATTAGCCAGTGAGATGAACCTGGTAACATAAAAATATTTTCTTTACCATCCAACATATGGAACGTTTACAGATAAACATAAAGCACAACTTGCTTTCTACAAAAAGGTTTCATCCACGCGATAAATACAGGACCCGTTAAGCAAAAACAATATTCTACTACGAAAGTTTGGATATTGTAAATAGGAGTTTTTGACAGGCCATAATCATGCCTTGGGCATGAAGGAGTTAATGCGTTGGCGAAGCCACTGGTGGTAATTTGCTTTTTAACAATATTCTAAAGTGTAAATTCAACTTCGGAATGACATCTTGAGATTCCAAAGCGGATGAGTTTTGCTAGTTTATCCAATGCAGATAGAGTAGCCCTCTTTAAAAATGTTCAAATGCAACTCAAAATATGGTTCATTCAATGTAAATCTAGCAGCCCTATGACAAAATGTTCAAATACAATTCAATATTCGGCTTTTATGAAACACATAGGAATTTGTTTATGGTGTTTGAGAAATAACAACTCAAAGATATAATGAATTTCTCATTGTCACACGTTCTTCTGCTGTTGTTGTGATCACAAATCGCATTCGCTGGTAATTTACTTTTCACAGAAAAACAAACAAATTTTTAAATAACATTACAAACTTGTTGTCCCTGTATTTTACATTTTACGACGCAAATTAGCTCTTCAAAATTACATTTTGAAAAGTTAGCTTCGCGTTTCGGATTTTCCAGGTTCGTTATTAACAAAAATGGAGAAACATAAAGATTACTTTTCTAATGATCCATTCTTTGATTTCCTGTGATAAGAAAAACGCAAACATTTATGCTTGATATGTGTAATTGTAAGTAACTAAAAAAATCTTCCACAACAACATAATCATTGTTACTAATGTTGAAAAAATAGCTCTTGTCATTTTACAGGATAATGTTTTCTGCCGAAGAGAGTCATTCAAGCATTTTTGCGCTGTATAAAGAATAATACGAGTGCTATCTCAGATCAGTTGTGTAGAACGTTAAACGAAGGACATGATGCGCCTATTTGGAACAAAACACTTTGGCGCGAATTCCACAGAGCTGGTTATTATTCTTGTGTAGGACCGTTTAAGTGCTTTATTACTTCTTCTAACGCACGTCGTCGAGTTCTGAGGTAGAATGCGCACAAATAGTAGACTCAACAGCATTGGAGTACTGGAAAGTGGTCCGAATAATCGGGTTTCATGCTTTTGGGGGCAACTGGACGCGTGCAGGTGTGGTGTTACAACACAGAATTACTGTTCTGTAATGGGAAAAGTTTTAGCTCTTCTCTTCACATGAGTGTATTACCTTGGGGAAAAGTGGGTACACTCGTTTCAATAGACGGCTTAATCGATGTGAAAAGTTATGCCAAGAGTTTTGCGTGCGTGATCACGTGCATCGCTGCTGCAAAACTAAATTTCGAGTGCAAATCGTCAAATTTCTTTTAAAGGATTGCACGTGGAACACATTACAAGAAAGCAAGCCTGGTTATATATGGCTGTTGCGCACAACTTTCATCGAAAAATATTTTCGGTGCATAGACGTTGGGGTAATACTCTTTCAATAACTTATGTAAAATCGATATTTTATTTATGTTTTTGAAACATCCTTATTTCAGCAACTCAGGCATTCTATACTTTGGGGTTTTATCACCACATATATCTTTAATTGGAATCAAACTGGCCCTTGTTGGAAATGTGGTTTTCTATTGGCAGCTATTTTGGTCGGCCATACGAGATGTATTAGCGTCTTGATTTCTGCAAGGCATATCTTATTCCCATCGTAATTTAACGATACTTTTCATTCGTATCGTGTGTTGGGCAACTCACTTTTACTTAGAAATATTAAACGAATTTGTCACATTAAAAATGGTGGACAGGAGCTTAGCCAGATATCCACGACGTCATGCAATAGAGTTCTTTATACATTATTAGGATTACCGATACTAGTCATCGAAATTCTCGTAATTTGTCTTTCTAAATCAAATTTCAAAATTTTTCCTTTAAAGCGATTCCCGTCCCGGCATTCCTACTATAACAGCAGCTGGATATCTTTATCAATTTAGGTATGTACCGAATACCAGCTCCATTGTTTTAACGTAAGTGAAAAACAATTTTTTTTACCGTGGAATGCATTCCTACTATGGAGTATGAGAACGAACACCCACTACATTAAAAAAATAACAATTTCGCAATACCTCAAATATATGTCTGTACATACACTGAGTGGCCAGAAATCATGGGATACATTTCTAGTAACGGGGATCAAAAATTTCTCTGGAGTACGGCAGTTAAACGATGATGTGTTGATTCCGCTGTGTGGCGAACGATTTCCACAGATATCTTACACAATGCTTGCTGCACCGTTTTCCAAAATTTCGTCGCATTCCTGTTTGGACCCTCTAAAGCTGTAAAGGAACTTTCCATAATATCAAAGAGAATATACTCAAATTTAATGGCAGGTAAATGGGAGGTCATTCCAGGGTGCGATCTTAGGCAGCGTGTTCTACTAACTATTTTCTGTACACGACGGCTCTACGGGAAAGAGGCACATCATTCTCCTGGAAGAGTACATTCGTCTGTAAATGCATGATGACCATCAACGGATGCGGATGGTCAGCTATGATTCACGCTGATAGACACGTAATGTGGGTCGTTGACAGAAACATTTAGACGTCGCAGATGCCCAACGTATGCCAGTTGAACACGCGTCAGACAAAAACCGAATTTTCATCATTCTAAAATGTTCATCGTTGTCATGCGTGCAGCAAAGCTTTGTGTTGTTTCGGCCAGATTCCAATATGCCCGTATGCGCAATAAACGTAAAACAGGAATCACATAACCTCGAGGCCCATTTCCAATAATCGAAGATACAGTGTTTATGTTGTTTTACCCATTTCAAACGCACATTCCAGTGATGTGAAGTTAAACAATGGAACTGTTGTGCTAAGGAGCTCCCATAACATACTGTTGCTAGTTATTACATGATTATCTTGGTGGAGACTGTAGCTAACTCTCTGAAGTCAGCCACGATTTGTACCAATGTCGCTCTCTGATTGCTCACAAATATGCTCGTGAGACGTCGACGACCGCGTTCATTCATACATTTTGCCACACACACACCACTGACCACGACGTGATGCGTACTGGGAACTAGTGTATAACCAGTACATTCTTCAAACTTTCAAACGGATATACCGAATTCCATACCATTTACGACATAGAGTGATCCATGCGTCGGACACTCAACATCATCCCTCTCTCAAACGCCCTTAACTGACGACGCTTTTTTGTTTAACGACCACCGTAATCAACTCAGTGCGCTATAAGCCCTCGCCCAGCCTTAATTTAGGAGCACTGGTTCCAGGAAAGGGAGGGATCCAGTGCCGTAAACCAAACACACCATCCATGCCTCACCGTGATTCGAACCCGGACCCTTTTCGGACTAATGATCAGAGTCCCTAGCTTAGAGCACTGCACCACCGGGGCGGCACGACGTTTTTTGTTTGCTGTTAAAAATACCGTGTACGTGACCTACCACGTGACTGGAAAATGTGTAATATGCCATGACTTAGTTATGGCATATTACACATTATCCTGCCAAGTGGTAGGTTCGTTCACTATTCAGAGGTTTGACACAATATCAGATGCTGCATTTCTTCCTCCACACGAATTCACACAGACCACATGCTTCTGCAATACTTATTGCGAAGCCATGACAGAAAATTTTTCCTTCGTTTGCAACTGAAGAGAATCTGGTGTTTTTTTATTATTGTGGGCATAAGAACAATCGTGAGCAACTCAACGAGCTATAAGCAGTCGCCCGTCCCTAGTTAAGGTAACTAGTTTCAGGGAAGGAAGCGGTAAGACGAACACAAAATGCATGCATCACCGGGATTTAAACCTGGACTCTTCACTGACGAACGGTCAGAAGACAGCGCTTAGACCACTGGGCCACCGGGGCGGCAGTCTGGCCTTTGACCAGAGGAGATTTAAGATTTTTAGAAATGCAATTCCGCACAATATCAACCTCCAAGTTTTCGCTTACATTTAAGGAATTCGCCAGTGTTTTTGCGTTTTATTATTTTCCTTTGGGAATAAGAAGATATAATGGGTTATTACTGTACTTGTTCTTTGTATTCAAGAAAGTTTTTTGATGTGCGGGAATAAAACCTGAGCTCTTTCACCTATCATTGAAATACCATCCTTTGGCTTTCAATCAATATTTCTTAATAACGCTGATTTCAAATTCGATAACACGTTTGTAGTTAAGGTCATTCTTTCCGTTCCTTTTTCCTATTCATATAAAATGTTGACGTTGATTCTTATCAAATATCTTTAGCGATGTGATATTTTTCTCACAAAACGTATGCTGAATATAGGTAAATGAGTATATGTGAATTTCATTCCTGAATAATTTACAAAACATTTTCTGTATTAGGGAATATTCTTAAAAACACAGCATTCCAGAGTAAGTGTTCAAACAGAAAATTCCTCTGAATATTTGAAAAATGCGCGTTGAAAAGCACTAAGCCAGCTTAATAGTTTCACTAAATTTTCACATACGAAATTTTGCAAACGATAGAGATTTTCGAACACTAAGCTTCGGCTTCAGTGTTTTAGTGAACAACTAGTCGAAACCCTTCGAAATCGACGGTTAGTTTTATTTAAATTAGAAACTCATATTAAGCAACAAATATAAACTGTATTTGAAAAGAAATGTTACAAATTCATTCAAACACTTCAGTAAAGACAATATGTTGAGTCCATCTATTTGCGACAGGTAATCCAGGTGCATCTTCGTGAGCGATCTTTACTGCAATAGAATCCTTTGAGTGATCGCGATAGGGCAACGTAGAGCATACCATGTGAGAAGACTGGTTCTAGCAAGTACATTCCGAATTTAGCAAGCGTCTATCCTTGAGTCTTATTGTAATCGTAAAGGACAATATGATCGGAAATTGAATCCGTTTGATCGTAAAAGGGAAAGTGCTGTCGCTTGGAGCCAGAGGAATGCGTGTCATGGTGTGCAAGGACCCCTTGTGTTCTCCGCACAAAATTTCCACAGAATTATATTTTGGAAGAGCGACTTTACGATCCTACGTGTGCTATTGACTAAATATATCCTTGTGTCCATGTTCGTGATTTTTCTTTTGGCTGAAGGTTTAACGACCACCGTGAACAACTCAATGTCCTATAAGCAGTTGCCCGTCCCTAATTTAGAATCACTGGTACCGAGGAAGGGAGAAAGTCAGTCCTGTAAAACAAACACAACATCCATGCCTCACCGGAATTCGAACCCGGACACTTCACGAACGAATGATCATAAGCCAGCGCTTTGACAACTGCGCCATCGTGAGGGCAAAATTCGTTATGAGCATCACGACTGCACCATTTTTCAGTCGTAGAATGTGAGGCGGAAGTCGACTCATCTCCATCGTGAACAAAAGTTCAACTGCACAGCGAACTCTTTCCCTCTCATCTTCAGTTACAACTGTGTTTGTAAATGTTGTTGGAATGAGATTCGCGTTGCGAATACTCTTCATTCTCTCTTGTCTGAGACATATAGCTGCGACCCATCGATCGCTCATGTCTTCCAGTAAGGGTCTTATGTTTTCTTTTCTTTTCTGCGGCAAAGAATTTCTGTTAAGGGTAAGTTTGCAATAAAGTACATATTTACTTTAGAACTGATAATACAACACCATGCGCACAACATGTCTGACCATGAAGTGAGCACCTGAAGTAGATAAGGGCCGCACTCTTATCCCATAGACTTTACATGTGAACGTTGACGCCCGGCTACGCCCGAACCGTTGCTCCAATCTCTGTTTTCTCTTTGACTGACACATCTACATGGTAAGACCTTTAAGTGGATACCTGAATTATGTTTGAACGTTCAGCCGTTCTCTCAAAATAGATCTCACAGTATAAAAACTTTATATTAGGTGCGAAACTTATTTCTCGGCCCCTAAACGCAAGCGATTATAGAAAGTCTGCAAATCAAATAGCTATGTGCGGTAATGGCCGATTGCAGCGCCATCCAACAGCTTTCCAAGCAACTGTAACCGCTCACAGTTGTAGTGACGGATGGGACGAAAGTTGACGTTAAAAGCCATGTCGTCTGAGAACCAACATTTGAGGCACTGTCTCCTGTTCGCATTTTAGCTGAAAGCAAAATAGCTCGGAAGACCAGCAATTGATCTCTGCTGCACTGAGTGAGGCTGCTGTGTCCTACAGTACGTGTAAGAAGTGGCTCCAGCGGTTTAAGCAGGGAAATTCCGATCTCCGTGAAGCAAAACTTCCAAGACATCCACAGAAATTGGAGGATGAGGAACTGGAACAACTGTTGGACGCGGATTGCTGTCGCCCACGGTCAGAGCTCACCCAGGAACTCGGAGTAACACGGCAAGCCATTGCAAATCGCCTGCACAAGATTGGACGGAGGGCCGTCGGGTGCCCCACCAACTCACAGCTGTGAACAAGTCTAAGCGCTACGATGTTGCTGTGTCCTCGCTCTCCATATTCAAGAAGAAGGATTTTCTCCACAAGATTTTGGCCTATGATGAGAGGGGGAAGCCCTACGTAATACTAAGCGGCGCAAATCGTTGGTTTATCCAGGTCAGCCTCCCACCGGTATCGCCAAACCTAATATCCATGCCAGGAAGTTCTTGGTGTGCATATGGTGGGATCAGCGCGGTGTCGTGCACTGTGAGTTGCTCAAACCTGGTGAAACCGTCAGTTTTGAGCGTTATTGTCAGTAACTTATTCGCGTGACTGACGCACTTGAGGCGAAAAGGCCCATACACCGGAAAGGGCAGAAAGTCGGTTCTGTTCTTTCAGAATAACGCGCATCCTCACACCGCGAAAACGACTTTAAGCACGATCACCGCCCTGGAATGGGAAATTTTGTCCCTCACAGTCTATTCCCCGGAATTCGCCACGTCGGATTATCACCTCTTTCGCTTCCTGCAACATCACCTGAGTGACACGCACTTCATTTCTGTCGAGGAGGTCCACACAAGTATTGATTGCTTTATCAACTCGAAGCAGCCCTTTTTTTCCGCAGTGGCATTCGGCAGCTCCCTTACCTATGGCTCAAATGTATTCAACACGACGGGGATTATTTCGCTGATTAGGTACGTATTCGATTTGTCATAATTTGCTGTCAACATATCGTGCCTGTGGCCGAGAATTAAGTTGCACACCTAATATTACGTTTCAAGAACTTCTCTGAGCAATATACATGTATATTCTCGACGAACATGAAAGTCAAAAATTCTACTGTAACGTTCTTCGGTAATTTTAAGTATAATATCTCTAATCGTGAAATTTTAACAAACCTTGACATGTTTTAAAACACCTTGTCGAAAATTTATTAAGATCAGTCAATTTACCTTCCTGAGGATATAGCAGTGAGCGCACTGCTCATGAATATCATTATCTTCATATTGGGAGTTCTTTCTTGTCTAGTAGCTATTTGAGATTTAAAATTCTGCGTTCTAAATCATAAATGCAGATTCTTCTGCACATCTTCCTAGAATGTACACGTTTTTGCAATAACTCCTAACGAACCAGAAAATTTCGCTATTTAGCTTTATTCAACTGCCTGTCAGGAAGCAAATATGGGATAATAATGATAGTTCAGATCAACTTCTCACTTTACTTCGCAGTTGAAAGTGTTCCTACGCAACGAATTTTAATTACGGATGGAATCGAATCGAATACACAAGAACACGAACCGAAGGTTCAAACATTGGGACAACCCCAATTGTTCAGGACTTAGCATACGGTTAACTTATCTTGTCTCTAACCATAAATTAGTCGACTGAATCTATGCTTGGCAACAGCTCGCTCAGTCGCGAAAAAGACGTGACGCCATTGGACCAATCGCCTTTAGAAAAGAGAAAGGAGCAGGCGCCCCACACGAAAGATCGGAATGAAAAGGATGTGAGGAGTGAGAGTGTATGTGCGGTGTTAAAGCGGAACACTACTTGATGAAGCAAGCTAAGCAAGACATTTCAAAAAGCAATCACTCTGCCTTTAAATAGATTCAATGATTCAATAAGTCTGGTCGAGTTGATAAATTGAATTGTTTTTTGTTTTTTTTATTGGAGGTTTAACGATTACCGTGAGCAACTCAATGGGCTATAAGCAGTCGCCCGTCCGTAATTTAGGGTCACTGGTTCCAGGGAAGGGAGAGAACCAGTGCGGTAAGACAAGCACAACATCCATGCCTCACCAGGATTCGAACCCGGACCCCGTTCGGACGAATGATCAGAGGCCATCGCTTAGACCACTGAGCCACCGGAGCGGCTAACTTGAATTGATAGGGGTAAGGTAATTTGAAGTTATTTAATTTTCAGCGGAGGAAATAGGTATTGATTTATGTAACTTGCCACTTCGTGAAAAAATTCAAAAATTGTAAAAACTGTTCCAGGGTATACCAGTTATTTTTGTATATATGTCGCCTTGCAAAAAGCTGCTCGTTTAACATGTCAGTTGGAGTATTGATTTGTAATGACTTAATTTATAATAAATAACTATTTTGCGGAGGTTAAATTAATACAGAGTGGGAAATACATTTAATTCATTCATTTTTATTTTTCGTACTCCTTTACTTGTGTATCTAAGTTAAAAACCAGCAATTAGTGTTATGTAATGATGACAAGTGTAATGTTACTGATGGAATAAAATCTTAAAGAATGTTCTTAGTATTTTAGTACATAAATGAAGATTATTTAGCACCTGCCCACTTTTACTTCGAATACAATGTGTTTTTCTACGATGTCCTTTTCTTTTGCAAGAACTTTCAAAAAATAAAATTCCTATATAGCTTCATTCTCTTGCAACTAGAAGTAATCAAGTACGACGACAGTTACTGCTCAGATCAACCTCTCGCATTGCAAGTGAAAGGCGCATGTCGGACAAGTAAATTTTGGTGAATATACTAAAAACTGAAATTTGAAAAAAAAATTATTTTAGTGAAATTTCTGAACTTCGAACTCTTGAATTTTAGGAGGCTAAGTTGAAAGTTACCTCCTCCTTGAACAGAGCCAACCTGGCTTACCACACCACATTTGTAACTTCCCTTCAGCTCGGTACAGATAAAAACGGGATTCATCTTACTACAAGTAACTACGCCATTTTGTAGATGCCCAGATTTTACGTTCATGGCACCAGGTGAAGCGTAATTTTTGATGAGACCTGTAAACAGTGGTACATGAGTAGGGCGTCGGCTCCGGTAGTGCAGAGTATGAAGCGTGAGCACCGTTTATCCCATGACTCTGCTTAGATTTCCGATATTAAAGTTGAATGTGATTTAGTGTACCGTTGCCAAGCAGTTGGTCGACACAAGCCTGAATAATCTATGTCGACCTTGGACCTCAGTGGCTGTGATCTTCCACCCTTGCCCTCTATGCGCTGATAATTCTGGAATCTATGTTTAGCGCGAAATGCCACTCAATACTGGATTTTGAAGTAGCATTTTGAAACATTCGAAAATGAAAGAATTAGGTTGGGAAAAAATCGAGCCAACGAAGGCAAGCTAGGAGAAAATTCGTTTAAATGAGGTATTGTGTACATTAGTGAAATAGAAATTGCGTAGGGAAATTGTTTTTTCGAGATATCGAAAAGTTCGTGATATCGACGTTCGACATATCGAGGTTTGACTGTATTAAGTCACCCCATAGACGATGTAAAAAAAAAACGTTTTTTCTTTTCGTTTTATTTTTGGTGGTTTAACGACTTCCATGAGCAACCCGATGGTCTATAAGCAGTTGCCTTTCCCCAATTCAGGGCCAATGGCTTCGAAGAAAGGAGAGGGACAGTGCTATAAGGCAAACACAACAGACATGTCTCAGCTGCATTCGAATCACGACCCACCTCGGAGGAACAGTCAGAAGCCAGGGCTTCGACCACTGCACTACCGGGGCTGGGTCAACAAATCCGGCGACCGATGTGTTATCGTTAAGCTGGTCAAAAGTGAGAATATCTTGTTTAATTTTAATCATCATTAACTGCGTGATACATATCTGGCTTTCCTTCTGTCTAACCAAACAAATTTGTGTAAAATGCATTTCATGCACACTTCCATTCTTTGGCTTAGGGTTTGTCTTTTCCTTCGAGAAAGCAATCGACCCACGGCTAAGAAGCAAATTAAATATGCGTGGCCGTTCTTGGAAAGATCCAAATTGAAGCACGTCTTCAACAGTTGGCCTTGGACCCGATGTGCAACGAATTCTGTAAATATGGAGACATCACCATCTCCCTTTTCCTCAAATACAACCACTTTGAATCCAAAACTGTTTACGACAATGAAAGCATTTCTTTTACTCTACTATGAGAGGCGCCGAAGACCAATGCTATCAGCTTCCTCTAGTTCCAAAATTTATGTACCCAGAATCTTTTGCTAGCGATTCTGCACAGTTCCATTGAAACTGCGAGCCATAAAGCAAGCAGACACCCTTTTTAAATTGGTATTCAAATTATTTCATAATAAATAATATTTTCCATAAGAAATAGTGCAAACAGACATTCATGTCAAGTCGGATAAAGACGAAGTCAAAAACATTACTCTTGCTGTTTGTACTGGAAGTTTAAAGGTTCGTCAGCTGCTGAAACAGTTAATTGTTGAAAGTAAGTAATAATGGGTAAACGTAAAGTACCTTTTGTTCAACTTTATTTTTGTTTTGGTAAGGATAAGGTCTACGCAAAATATGAAAAGCGTAAAAGCTGATTTGTTGGACCATATTGCAGCTACCCAATGTTGATGTGTTCAATATTCGTGCTCATTGCACCACAGGACCCGACGACGTTAGTTGGCTGAATCAATTAAGTGCTTGTGCAGAACTTCAGAACCATGATATATGAACCACGATGCTCTGCGGGATTCGCGAAGCAATCTTTTGGCCAAAATACGTGTATCATTTCTTTCGTTGATCGTTCTTCACGCCTGCTCTGCGGTCTGCGTCATGTCCTTCTCCGTACAGGCGACAAATGTTCAAACGACGGTCTTCTGCAGAAACCATCATCCTGTAAGATGACAAGAACTATATTTTTAGCATTAGTAAAAATGACCACGCTGATATGGATGGATGCTTGTAGTTGCCTTTCAGTTGCCCATATCTATCAAACCTTCTACAGTCCTACACGATCATGATAAAGGGTTCTGTGGGGCTCGCGAAGCAATGCTTTGGCCGAAATACGTGCGTCACTTCTTTGGTCGAAAGTTCCACACACCTGCTCTGCGGTCTGCTGCGTGTCATTCTCCATACCGCCGATAAATGTTCAAACGACGCTTCTGCAGAAACAATCGTCCTGTAAGGTGAGAAGAACTATATTTTCAGCATTTGTAACAATGACCCTGTTAATATGGATTAAGGTTTTTAGTTACATTATAATTGCGATTATCGAGCTGATCTGTATCGTTTCTTCTCTTCACGGGAAATCAAACAGTGGATCATTACGAAGGCAGTCCTTATGTTAGTTTGTGTTTCTTCCTTTTTCTTTATGTTGTTGTTATTGGTGCAATTTGGAAAATCGTAAAACTAACGATAACTTTAAATTTGTCATAGTAAAATGTAAAAGAGTATAATATCAAACCTGTAATTTTACATGAATGTAATTTTTCTTTTGTGTCATAGTAAACTGTAAGCGACTGCCATGTATAATTGTAGCAATAGGAAAACGACATGCCTCCCCGGTAAGATAGTCGTCTAAGCACTGGCATATGACCATTCTTCCGAGAAGGGTCCGGCTTCGGTTCCCGGTGAGCCAATGATGTTGTGTTTGTCTTCCAGTTATGGCTCTCTCCCTTCACTGGAACCAGTAGCTATAAATAAGGGACGAGCGACTGTTTATAGCTCCTTGAGTTCTTCACGGTGGTTGTTACCCTTCAAGAAAAAAAGGATATATCATAATAAAAATGTATCATATCTTTGTCTTATTTCACAAATATCATCGGCAAATTCATTCCTATTTTCATAATAATTAAAAGTTGTATTGTATTTGAACATTTTGTATTCCGTTTGCATTGGATAAACTAGCAACGCCCATCCGTTTTGGAATCACAAGACGCCATTACGGACGTGAATTTACATAATATAATGCTGCTGAAAAGAAAATCCCGAAGGTGGGCTCCGCTAATAGATGACTGCGTTCATACCGGAGATATGATTATGGCTTGTCAAAAACACATGTTCCCAATATTCAACATTTCCTAGCAAGATAAATTGTATCTCATCGGTTTTCTATATTCTTTAAGTGTAAGAAGCCCGTTGCTAGTAAGCTAGTGGAGCTTTATGTTTTTATGCGAACCTTCCATATGATGGACATTAAATAATAATGCATTGGTAAGACGTGAAACCCACCTCATATGCTATTTATATGTGGCTCAAATCCGATTGTAAGTGAGCAGGAGAATTTACTTCCACCCTCTTCAGAAAAAGAAGGGATTGTAGTGACTTGATGTTTGTTAACCTGTCGGAAGTCAGACCACGTGACCTCCTATGGAATCATGCCTGAACGCCTGTTGCTGGACTATTGCGCTGCGATTCAAAATTACGGTGAAAAATTAGTTGGAATCAATGAAATTTTTCTGAAGCCTTTGATTAAGGAGAAAAGCAAGCGGCTTTAATTAAATTAAACATTTAAGATCGCAATAAAAGTGATGTGCGTATGTTGCATATCTAAAAAATCAAATTGTTTCATGTCACATGAAGAACATTACAAGCAGTCAAAATTTTACACTGTGCTTAGTAAAGCATTTTACATACTAAACTACCGTTAATCTTTTATTTATTTATTTTCAGAACTATTCATTATATTATTATTAAAAATTACGTGAGTTTTTGTGTTTCATGAAAGAGCTTTACAAAAAATATGTCACGGCAGAGTCATTATGAGTGAGCCAAAGAAAATGTAAGAGGTGTTACATTGATAATTTTTTCATGGCATTGGATGTTTTCGCTGTCAGCTGTAACTGGTTTTTGATGATAGCACTATCAGCATTCTCTGATTTTTGATATTTGCATTGTCTTTTTTAAACTACCTAAGCCCGTCCAAATCAATGTTTCTAAACAAAAGAAAAGCAGAATGTATTTCTATTTTATTTTATTTTTTACAAAATATATTGTAAACTTCTCGATCAGTTCAAGAATTATCTCTTGATAAATGCTCGCCTGACTGTCTCAATTCAAAAGGAGTTTCCAAGGATGCATAGGACCAGGAGCGATATGTCACCCAGTGTAAGTTTGTAATACTGAACTACACATGTCCAACGGATGCACACTTCTAATAATTAACCCACGGCGTGTACCCAATCTGTGTTCTTTAATTTAAAATAGTTTGCAAAGTTAAAAAAAAATACTATATGTACTTGAAAGGAAAGAAACCGTGTTTGTATGTCCTTGTGAACACTGAGTTGCACAAAATTTTTACAATGAGAGTGAGATAATGATACATATAACAAGCTCATTTCTTTAAAATTAAGCCAAAGTTTATAATGTAGTGAAAAAAAATAGGAATTCTTAAATTAAACGAATTTACATGTTTCTCACTTTACAGTTTTGCAAAACATCTTCTTGATGTAAACCAATACATTTTAAAACAATTTAGATAATGAAAATATTATTTGCTTTGTAAGCTAATTAAAATATTAGAGGAATAAAACAAAAGAACTCCTTTTTCGTTCCTATTCATGAATTGTGAAACCGCGGATAAACGATTGCTTATGGATAATCTCTAATGGTCACGTACAAAAATATTATTTAAGGGAATTTAGATTCGTAACAATTTCATTCCTGAGTTATTGCATAAATGGCTTTAAACACTTCGAGAGAACGACAACACTTTTAAATTAATCTGTGAAACTATGAACATTAATTTTGGAATTTCCAATATTGAAGAAGAAGGATGTTCAGGAATAGGAAGCAGCAAGGTAACTAGCAAAAAATCGAATAGGAAGACAAAAGTGATGCTTTCTTAACTAAACGTTACTCCTGTTTTTTCAGTGAAGTTCCTTATGGTGAAACCTGTTCAATTTCATCTCATTCGGCATGAATGTAGCAAACGAAAAACAAACAATATTTGTTCTTTTACATGTTCCAAATTAAATTATAAACAGAGCAAAATAAAAATAAGAGTTGCAGACTTTGCAGTATGTTTTGGTGCATTTCGAAATTTTGCTTTCAATAATTTCTACTGGTAAAGGCTTTACACTAATATTCCAATTGAATTAGTGAAGTAAAAGCCGGCTGTCCAGCTGTAATCTGTGTCTTTCCCTTTTTTTAATCTTTTGGTAGTTCAAGTTCATAAGTGTTCTGAAATATCAGGTTCCATAGTGGGTCTCTGGCATTGTAGATGAGATAGCAACCGGAGCTTTACAACAACGGTTTTAGGTGAAATTTCATTTCAGTTTCAATAAATCTGAATGAACCTAATTCGCGTTGTAAAATCTGTTTAACACGGAATTTCATGGAACATATGAGTCCTTAATTACTAATTTGCAGGTACATGCGCAAGAGATTATTTTGTGATTAGGAAAAGTGGCAACCTGGAAGCTAATGTCCAAACAGTGCTGCAGCAAAGTAACTGATTAAGCGGACATCCCTTTCTAATGCATGTTCCTTAAAAAGTTCGTAACTTAATTATAGGAGACTTAGAAATATATCATACAAAATTATACAATAATCCATTCAAATGTAATACGTCGCCCTAGTGATCTAAGCGCTGGCTAATAACCATTAGCCAATGCAGTAAGCGAGTTCGAAGCCTTGTGAGACGTGGATGTCGTGTTTGCCTTACGGCACATGTTCTCTCCCTTCCCTGGAACCAGGGGCCGTAAATTCGAGATGAGTGACTGTTTGCTCAGCATATTCCTCTAATCGGTCGTTAAACTTACAATAAAAAAACATCACAAAACTTATTCCTTAAATTAGTACGTCAAAGAAACATTCTGGATATAGGAATAAAATATTTAAATTTTCCTTCCTGAAATTCTTTTATACTTTAAACAAAGAACACATAATATTGTACATTCTTAGATTTAGGAACGTTTCAATACTATAGTAATGTAAAATATCTGCCTTAATATTTTTAAGCAAACTCCTAGAGAGCCAAAATAAAAAATATACCATATACCAGAAATTTCTTAAAGTTTCTTATTTTACGCAACTTTTACCTTCTAGAAACAGGAAGGTGTGACCGATAAATTTCCTGAAAATAGTTAAGCCATATTTGTTGACCAAATCCAATTCGATGTTTACTTTAATCGAAATCAACTGCACGTAATTTTGCGTTCGTGAAAAAGACCTGACCGAACATTACTTAACCGTTTGATACATCAAGAGTACATTTATGACATGTCTCAAGAGAATTAACGTAGAGGATACGCCTCAAACCATTTTTGAAATTTTGCAACTAAAGTTTTTTTTCGATATTAGTTTCCCCAAGCTTTCCGCGCGCGATGTTAAAGCTCTGGGAAAATATGAAATATCACTTTTATTAAAGGGAGTAAGTTACATTTTTTTTGGATTTAAAAGGAATCCCATAGTCAGTACCTTTTAAATTTACAAATGTTTAGCTGAAATCCATTGTCGAAAGAAAATAGTAGAAAGTATAATATAAATCGTGAAAAAAATTCCTCTAGCCAACTAAAATGATTCTTACGTTCAAATAGGCTATCATTTGTTTAAAGATTTACAATTTTCTTCAAATTTCTTTTCGTAAGTACTGTGTGCTTAATTTTGGTTTGCATCGCTTTTGGAATTTAAATGCGGCATTACTAAATTGCACAGTTTCTGCTGTGCCTTTAGTATTAAAACGTAATGATTACACTGCAGTCGGTTATGTCATCTTAAGAAACCAGTTGACTTATTATTTAGTCAAACGAATAGTCCTAAACTTTGTTATTAGAATACGTTTCAAATATGACAGAATATTAAAATTCCCAGTTGTTAATTCACGTCATGGAATCTCTTGACCTGACTCCTTGAAAATATCTCTGGGTCGCAGTATTCGTCATAAAACACACTTCTCCATATTAACAATATCTTAGTAACATAACAGTTATTGGCGATTCTTCAGATATTTTTCAAAATGTTAGTTAGGCTTTTTCTGTTTGAAGTAAACAACCGTAAAAGCTAATAGCATGAGGCAGTCGGCATTCTCGAAACGTTGCGAATCTTGTTTATTCTGAGCACATATTTGTACTAAAATAAAAAAAGAAGTATATCTTCCATATATTACAAACCTCTGTTGAATGTGAAACAATATAAAATTATAACGTTTTTTTAGAAACTCTTCTATCTCGAGGGCATAATTTGTACAGATATGAACTGCGCTAACATTATTATCTATAAATTCCATTACTGACAGTGATTTAGGTTTTACGCAGTAAAAATATATATGTATGTACAAATATTTGCACAGCCATGTTATACAAGGTGCATTCTTAAAGTAATACCTCCTCCTGAACAATTTGTAAAATTTTGAAGTGAGTTTAGTAAAACTCTACTGGCATTTACCAATGTGGGAACGATTTTTTTCAGAAACGGAAATAAAGATCATGAATGAGAGGTAAATGCAGCGATGAGTTATTGAATTCCTTGAAAGAGAGCGATGTGTGGCTCCAAAAATCCATATAAGACTCGTGTCAATGTATAGAGTGGCCACAATCGATATCAGTAATGTCCGAAGATGTATGAAGACCTTTCATGAGGGAGAAAGTTTAGTGTTGGACAAACAACAGAGTGGAAGACCTGTAACTGCAGTGACAGATGCCACACTAACTGTGTTGTGGAAAATATTGATAGCTACTTGTATGTAATACACATATCAGTAACTCTGTCACGAAGCGTGAAAACATGATATTCGCTAAAAATGATCAGTTTGATACAGTGAGATCTCAGCCACGATTGAGCCGCAGTGGTTCTAGTCGCTGGATTCACACTATTTGTCCGAAATGTGTCCAGGTTCGTTTCCCGGTGAGGCATGGATGTAGTGTTTGTTTAATGGCACTCGTTATCTCCTTACCCTGGAAACATTGGACATAAATTGATGACAGGCGTCCGCCTGTAGCCCCCTAATTGCTCACGGCAGTCGTTAAAACACCAATAAAAAAGGGTTAACATTTGTTTTGTTCTTGTAAGAAGTCTACCGTGAAATTCTATATTATGGGTGAATTATAAAAAAAGCCGTTCATCTTCTTAAAAATCCTGGCGATGGTCCTTCCAAAACGAGCGCAGGGCAGCTGGAAAATTCTGATCAAGTGCTCAGTATTTGGTAGTTGTCAATCAAATGAGAGCCACTGAGTGCAGATATTGGGGCGAATTTTGCTTTTCTCTGAAATTCAAAAATTTAAGTGCCGTGACTGACTACAATACGAACAATATATAAGTGGTGATAATTCATAGAATGAACTATTAGTAGCTGGCGAGAGCTTATATAGTGAATACTTATATATATAATCGATGTCTTATGCGAGCATACGGAATAAAAAATGGATGTCTGCTGAGAGGTTATATAATGAACAATCGATGTCTTGTGGAATATTATAGAATGAAAAATCGATGCTGTGAGAGATTATAGAATAAAAAATCGAAGTCGGGTGAGCGATTGTTGAATGAAAAATCTATGTCTGGTGAGAGATTATAAAATGAATAATCAATGTCTGATGAGACAATATAGAATGAACAATCGATGTCTGGTGAGAGATTATAGTTTTATCTCAGTGACCTAGGTTATTTTGAATATTATTTTGTAATTTGTTATGAAATTATTCAATGCCAAATGTTATCAGCGCTAAATTCTGAGGATTCGGTCTTATAATCAAAACATTTATCACGTTTCTTGATGTTTAGAATTCGCATTTTAATTGTAACCTCTCATTTACTTCAGAGGGTGCTGGTGTCATACGAAGTCATTCGTATTATTCGTATTATTATGTATATGTCCACTGATACCCAGATTTTATATTTTTACAGGGATTTTGGAATCGCTCAATGATAAAATCATATTGCGACCATATCTTTAAATTGTGTGAAAAATAAAAAAAAGGCAAAAATACTTTATTGTTCTAATAATTTCCTAAGAAAAATGTTACGTAATTCGAAATCAGGTTTCTTATAATCACCTTCTGATGAACATATAAGCGTAAACTAAGTCTTTCAGAGTGTTCTGCTGTCTGATGAAACTATTTTGGTTACTTATGAATATCTAAGAGTAAACTAAGTCTTACATAGAAATGACATAAATATCTTAATGTGTGCGACATAAGCCACATATGAGAAGCACAAGCGAAGGAAGAGGAGACACTTCTTTTGCAAAGTAAGCACTTTTTAATGCAGGAATTCCCTTATGGAATGAAAGAAAATTCGTGGCCCCATTTACTACTTATAGGGGAACTATGATCGGGGAGTCTATTGTTGTTATGAAAAGAGGTGATGTGCGCAATGATGGGGTATCCATTTAATTGCCATCACCGGGTATTTTATCTTCCCTAGGCTCTAAACTTGAGGCTAACATAAACTATGACTTAACATTCTGTGTGTTAAAATACGTGAACATTGACCCGTGTAGGGCTAATGCAAAATCGCGTGTTTGCAGTGCTGTATTTTTTTAATTCTCGTGCTAATAAATTTCAAAATTGGTCACTACAGTGAACAGAACTTTACCCAATTGAATACCCGTGTAAATTGCTTCACACACCCATTCGTAACCAAAATCCTTATTTAGCGAATATGCCGTAACTGAAAAACGCCATGACATCCGCTTGACTGAAGATTCCTGAAGAACGGAACAAGCACCTCGCTGAATATATGGCATATGGAATCAAAGCTGTTATGAGCAGCATGAGCAACACGTTATAACGTACGAGAAGATGTTCCCCAATACTTATTTACTACGCCTAGTCATAATATATGGGATGAAATGTACATTACGATTCATATCTGGATTAAAAAATGATAGATGTTAACAAAAAAGGAAGCAAAGCAAAGCACTGGGTAATTTTTCAGGTAAAAGTATACTAGCAACATGGGACCAATTTCTCAGTATTTAGTCATCCTAATATCCTGGCATGGAGATTTGCGCCTCTATATGAGAGGAAGAAACTAATGGCAGTTGCCGTTGAATGACTAAGGAAGGAAAACAAGTTAAAAATTATGAAAGAATTATTGTGTTAGTACTCACACCTGAGCGAAAATTAACTCCAAATTTTGGAAAGCACGAGATTCTACTGTGATATTAGGCGGACATGGGTATTTGACGGGATTTCAACTGTCCAGTTAAA
This sequence comes from Macrothele yani, assembly GCA_039090855.1. Classification (NCBI taxonomy): domain Eukaryota; kingdom Metazoa; phylum Arthropoda; class Arachnida; order Araneae; family Macrothelidae; genus Macrothele; species Macrothele yani. The sequence continues at coordinate 73,950,748 of CM077033.1, read as the reverse complement.
ATGTGTGCTTCTGGAAGCAGTCTTTAGAGAGAAAAAACGAATCATAGAAATGAGTCATTAGTTTATGAATCTATCCAGAAGAGAATCTGTTCTGAAGAAGAGCTGAGATTGAATGAATCAGTCAGGATTCAAATAGACGTTTAAAATTCAACAATCTGTCTCATTCAGAAAATATTGCCATCCTTGGAACTATGGATTTCCAATATACCATTGTATTCCCTGATCCAAACGTTCCTAATAAAGGAAGTGTCAAGGAACGACTACTTTCAGTGAGTCGAAACAAAAATATAGGTTTGTCCATGGCTAGTACGCAGATGTCCCCGTATACACATGGATTTAAGCAAACCGATTTTTTTATGAAAGTTCATACCATTAATTTTTCAGTCTATTCACTGCAACAAAGGAACAATTCATCCGGAATTAAAATTGCAGTAAATTCTACTGAATGTATTTTATATATATATTTTATTTATTTAATTAATAAATGTTAAGCACCAAAGTTTCTGATATAAGTGAGCAAAATCGCTTAGTGAAACTACAGCACATCTTAAAATAAGATATTGTGAAGAAACGTAGATAATTTAATCTCTAATAACAGGAGTGTCCAATGTTTTTGTGAAGATTCGTTCCTATTACTATATTAGTTAAGATGCCTAGTAAATTGATTCAAAATCTTTCCGATCAAATTTGTGTAATTTAAAAAAAAACAGGTATTCAACGAATATACAGATATACAGAGATCCAGTTCAATTGAGCACATTGTTCAATAAATCCACAAAATTTAACAGGAATCCTATATTTTATTAGCTATTTCCAATAACAAAAATCAAAAGCAGAGAGGATTTGGAAAAGCGTAATTTGACACCTTCCGCGACAGTCCGCGACCGGTTTGATTTCCTGTGCGGCCGAGACTTTCGGGATGCTAATATGTTATAAAAATTGTCCGTGATGAAATTGAAATATGGGCAGGCATGTATTTCAACGAAACATAAGTAAATAACGTTGAAAGGAATGTGAAAATCTCTGATATCGTTAAGTTTCTTCTTATTTCTTCGGTGTGGAAAAAATGTCTGCTTCCGAAGCCTATGAACTCCAACAGCTGACAGAAGCAGTGATATTTAGCTACACTGTGTTAAGAGAAATACAATCATGCAGTGGGAATCATGTTGAAAACCAGATAGTTGAATATCATTGGATTGCAGGCCATCTCGAGCCTGTTCTCCAATTATATTCAACAGCTTCTCAGCGCCTAATGTATCAATACATTTTCCAATGGTGAGACGAAAGAATTTGAAATTTTTGTATCAGAACGATTACCTATAGTAAGGATCACATTGAAAGTTATCTATTTAAATATCATTGGATGTTCAACCACATCTTAATTCCTAATGTATCAATTCATTCTGCAATGGTGAGACGAAAGGATTTGAACTTTCTGCATCAGTAGGAAAACTCTGCATTGGGGATCACATTGAAAATGATGTACTTGAATATCATTGCACGGCAGACAATCTCCAGACGGCAATCCAATATACAACAGCATCTTGTTTCCATATGATAGTATGATCCTCTAACTAAACAGCTAAAGTTACTACTCTTTATGAGCAATACCTAGTGAACGAAATATCCACTCCAACGTTTCATACGATGTTTTAGTGTTGCGTGTCACATTGTCGTCAGTCAGGATAGCATGGATTGTACACTTGGTACGTACTCCAGTCCCATTGATTACACACTAATATCCACTTCCGTTCACCGCGATATTGCATCGCTTAGAAGCGACATTAAATAATGTATCCTTAGTGATGTGCCCAAATCCGCAGTTTGATCCCCGCAGTGTACAGCGACTTGCAGCAAATTGTTTCTCTTCAATTTTTAAATAGCCATTTCTTCACTGTCTTACATATTTTAGAAGGTAGTTGCGGTACGGCACGCCTGTGAAATCTTTGCAAGGGACGCTGATGTTGAGCTGCTTCCTTCACGTATACTGTCAATTTCGTTTCCTTCTCCTCCACGGTATACCTATGAAATATCTTGTAATTACATTCCACCATTTTTGCGTCCGAAGGTATTCTCCACATAAAATTTTTAACAGTTAACTTTAAAATTGCAATTGGAAACAGTTTAAATAAAAGTTTATTAATTTACATTACTGGAAGCTAAAAACCGATGTCACATTTTTATCTGAACATGAGTTTTAAATAAGATATTCTGATTGTTTTTAGAACACAAATTAAGAAATAACTTTTTGCACTTTGCTGTGAATATCAGGTCTAATGTTAACGCAGTATGTATCAAAATGTCCTGTCTGTTTGGTGCTTTTAAAGATGATTTCTGAAATTCTATTTTCTTTTACTTTTCTTCTTTTAAACAAATCACTACACAGACCGAAGTTTTTTAAATTTTGCGCACCAGAATTGATTAGCAAAAGATATTGTAATTAATTAACATGCTTTTCTTCTTCGAAATATGATTGTTGATGTAATTAATAGTGTATGATTTTATACCGTGACCACTGGCAATCACGCATTATCACCTGTCACCTGTTTTGATTATGTGATTGTCGCATTTGTTTATAGAAAATGTACAATTCTTCAGCTCAAGGAGAAAAAACTCCAATCTTCCTAACGGGAACCGTAAAACATTGCAGTCCGAAATTCATTTATGATCTGTTTGGTTCTTTCAATGGATATAACTCATTTTTATGTTACTCCTGAAACATCGCTTCTTCCACTGTTCCAGTTCAATTTTTAGGGCATATCTTTGTTTTGTATACCTTGCTATAATTGTTTTAGAAAACATCAACCAAATAATGTTTTTCTAAATCAAAAATATTTCGTTATACATCAAGTTCCAATATCACAATTTAAAACCACAAATCAGTATATCTTTTTCCGGAATACAAAAAGGAATGTACACTGTGTTTAATTGTTTTGCATTGAGGAAAAAATCTGCATTCGTAGTAAAAAATGTGGCTGATATACACTTGTGAGCAAAACATAAGTGGAGCCAAGTTTTGAACTATACTGTAGCGCAGTAGTCGATGTATATGATAAATTCAAACCATAGGATCTTCATTACCTGTCGAAATGATGGAAACAACATCTAGCAACACAACTGTACTAAATATATGGCATAATGGAATTTTATTCAGAAATTATTTCCAGGATACAGATGCATTATGTCCAAAGACGACACGAATAAAACAGAAGGTCCTCAAATGGGTACATAATCAACTCTAACATAGATGCATGATTTGCACCGCCTGTTCATACTTCGCACCAGGTTGGTGATGAGTTCTTGCTGCAACATCGCCTTCTTTTGTCAGAGCAGTCTTCAACTGTTGAACAATTTCTGGTGTGTGTTGACAGGCCGCAACATGTTTTCCAGAGCGCCCCACACGTGCTCTACGGGATTTAGGTAGAAGGACTGAGCTGGAAAATCCATCCAATGAATGTTTTCGCTTTTCACAGCTCATCAACAGACACCGTACAGTGGGGTGTGGTGTTATCTCCCATTAACACAAACTATGGGCCAATGTCACCTCAGAACTCACAAACATGGAGAAGGATTACCTCATAAAATTAGCCTCTCACCGGTTACAGCACTTATTACCAGTAACTGGAGCGCCGTACTTCTTTCCAGAAGAATGACTCCATACAGGAGAACAAAGTTGACGCCATATATCTATCCCTTTCATTGATGTGTTTGTGGAGAAGAACGAGTGCAAACCTCAGGCCAGATAGGGTGACACATCGGTAATCGCTAGGAACTGAGTCTGCTCTCATCAGTAAATAGTACGGTACACTTTTATCCTGCTGTCCGTTATTTTATTTTTGTTCTCTGGACTTCTGGTTATTCTGCTGTCCAGTCCTTATATTCTGTACTGGTTGTAAGAGAAAAGTTCCACCTTAGTGCAGTGGCCTGGCCATGGTAATCCGCGGTACTGTGCGTCTTGCGCTTATATTAAGTTGATGTACTGCTGTGAGGTGCCGACCCCTCTTGGTCTATAGGAACCATAAGATCTATAGGAAATGTACCTATAGGAATCACTGGGGTTGGATTTTGGCCGGCGACCGTCGCCGTCCTATCGGTTGGTTGGTTGGTTGGTTGTTGGATTTTATTGGCGCAAGGGCCAGGTTTGGCCAAAGAGCGCCAGACAAAGAACTATCAGCCACAGATTTTTAAAAACGTGGAAAATGATTAAGAGCAGACAGGCTTGGTAAAAGTTGAAAAAGAGTATGATGAAGACAGGTAGTTAACTGTGAAGACAAGGTAGTTAATTAGGTTTATATAAAAATTTATTATTTACTATTATAATTATAATTTTTTTTTTTTTTAAACACAACTACACAAAGGATGAGTCACTCTCCTCCCCCACACTCCTCTGCAATGCTGGCAGAGGGCGGGGACGAACTGTCACTCTCTTCCCCCCCATGTTCCTCTGCAATGTTGTTTGAGGCTGGGGACGAACTGTCACTCTCCTCCCCCCTATGTTCCTTTATAATGTTGGTTGAGGGTGGGGACTTCGCTGAGGCCGAGACAGTTGGATGGACACTGCACACCTTTGCGGATTGAGGGCCGGGTCTTCCGCACGTGCAGGCTTTCGGCTGGAAACTGGAAGAGACGGTCGGCAGCAAAAGAGAAGGCCCAGAATCAGGTATTCGAAAAATCTCGAGCTCGGGGAAAAACACCTGTGTCGCTTGGTCAGCTGTAGATCGCTTGGCAAGGGCGGCGAGAGCTACAGGGCGCGGAACAAAGGGCTGCACGGGTTGTGGCAGAGACTGAACTACTGCGGCAAAAGTACGCTGTCGGGTGGTGGGTATACCCAACTTGGCCTTGGCAGCAGGGTACGAGAGGCCCTCCAGGGTCTTGAGGCGCTGGATCGCCATCTCGTCCTTCCATTTCATACAGTTGCGGGAGTAAGCTGCATGGGCCTCACCGCAGTTAACACAGCAGGCCGCAGAAGTGCAACCTTCCCCGTCATGTTCACTGGAGCCACAATTTGCGCAACGAGCAGAACTCTTACAGAAACGTTGTGAATGCCCGTACCTCTGGCACCTGAAACAGCGCAGAGGACTGGGAATGTACCGGCGAACTCCACAGACCAAGTAGCCAGCCTTGATTTCGGTCGGAACTTTCGGGGAGTTAAAAGTCAAGATGACATTTTTTGACTTAATCATGGAACCATCACGCCGGAACATCATACGACGTGCAGCAATAACACCTTGATCAGCAAGTTCATTCACGAATTCGTCTTCGCTGCATGGCAAGAGATCAAACTCCGAAATAACACCCCGAGAGGTGTTAAGAAACGGGTGAGGTGTCACTTTTACAGGAATGCCTTGAAGACTAGTGAGGTTCAGAAAAGTGTTACTCTGAGAAACACTGCAAGTTTGGACAAGCAGGTCCCCAGAGCGAAGCTTCCTCACAGACTTCAAGGGGCCAACCGCAGCGTCCAAAGCTTTAGAAATGAAAAAGGGAGATCTGGTGGACAGTCTCTCATGCGGATCGATGGATTCTACAAGCAAGTGAGTAGCATGCGTAGTCACAGCAATCGAGGAGACGACGCTTCGGAGCGACTGGTACAGCTGCCGAAGAAGAGGTTCCACATTCTTGGTCCAGGTCAAGGTCTAAAGACCGTTTAAGGGTATGAGACTTGGTAGGTTGAGAAGACGAAGGACAGTCGTTGTCAACTATCATTTTGTCAGGTGACTTAAATTTGGAGTTTTTGTTCTTTTTACCCATGGAAAAAAAGGAGGAAGATTCGTCTGCAGACTACTCCACCCACCACCGAGCCCTACAAGGGAGAACTGGAGGTCTGCAAGCCAAGAAAATGACGCTGGACACAGTTCTGGAGCTTATACGTTGCAGATATAGTCCGTTGGCTGTGATCAAACGCACTCGGCGGACACTTCGGCCTCCGGGTACCGTCATGCCAACGCCTTTGGCATGATCCCACAGCCCCCGGGCTCACCCTGCCGTGCTATACGACAAAAAAGCCGCTAAAGCCGTGTACACAACTTGGTACAAGACTTCTGACTAGAGGTGGGTTAGTCTCTAGCCTACCGTTTACAGCGAAGCCGGGGTCGAAGAGGAGTGTTGGTACACAGGAGGCACTTATCCGGTCTCCTGCGACCAAGCCGCCAGACATCCCATTTCCGCCTCACGGGTCTCCGCACGCGGCAAACATGCAGGTAGGTCTAGCACCCAAACCAGCTAAAAGGAAAAAAAGAAATCCAAAGAAGACAAGTCCTGGAAGGGAACCTAAACGGAATCTCAGCAACCTACGAACTGAGCGGTTAATATAATACAGTTAGTGGTGGAGGGTAACAAAACCACAAGACCGGGGTGTTAGTACATAACGTGGTAGCGATTAGGTAAAGTATACAACACGGGCAACTAGCCAGTGGAGAAAATAAACAAAAACGAAAAAGCGAGACACAAGACCAGCTCGGGATCGTGGGGCCGCGACTCCCCAACAGCTGGATGAACAGCCGTCCCTGCAAACACCAACAGCACCAAAACAAAAAACAGGCAGTGGCATGACAACAGATGTTGACCAGTCACAAGGTCAGCTCGGGCCGTGGGGGCGCCGCTCCCCAAATAACTGGAAAACCAGTTATCCCCGTGCGGGGGTCGCCGTCCTATCACCTAATTCTTCCTGTATTCGTAAAGGCCAATCACGCACGCTATAAGATGCTATGGATGATACTGCTTCCTCGGGCCATAATCATCACAGATCGAATCTCTTCGAGCTTCCCAATTTTGCGACGTCGATAAACATCAAGAAGTCTTCAAACAGCCATTTCTTCGTTTCTAGTACACAGCAAACACAATCGAACGCTTCTAGGAGTTTTTTACACCAGCCGGTGACTTCCGTTCAAATGACGTTATTGGACTGCATGAGCGCATTTTGCGCCAAATTTTTCTGCATATGGATTGTGTTCGAATTGAGATGACTTCCGACCTTGGATTATTCATATAATAAAATCTTACCTTGAAAACAGAACTTTTTGTGGAAAGAATTAATGGTAAGAAATCTTCAAAAAAAATATTTGAAGCCGGTGTTCCACAAGGCAGTGTACTTGCTCCTATGCTATACTCTATTTTTAAGTCAGATTTTCAAAATTTTAACAAGAATCTGACTACAGCACTTTATGCTGCCGACACTGCCCTGGCCTATAATTCCATGAATAAAAATTAAGCAACATTTGTGTTGCAATACTATGTGGAAAAACTGGAGAATTACTTCCTAGACTGGAAAATTAAAATTAATACTGACAAGACACAAGCAATTCTGTTCTCCCGTAAAACACGTAATTTCAATCCAGACTTTGAAATTGAATTGTATGGCAAAAAAATACCTTGGGTAAAAGATGTCAAATATTTAGGGTTCATTATGGATCATAATTTGAGCTAGAACAAGCATATTAAGGAAACCCTGGCTAAAGCACTTAAACTAAGAGGATGTCTCCGACACATAATTAAAAACAAAAGGCTTCGCAAAAAAAATGAAACCTTGTTATAGAAAGCATGCTTCAACCCGGTGATCACCTATGGCTGTCCTATCTGGAGTAACTGCAGAAAGCAGCAAAAAAATAATATTACCTCGTTTCGAAATAAAACTCTTCGTATGATGGTAGGACTCGATGGAAAAACATCCAATAATGCTATCCGTTTTATGCTAAATATCAACTCTATACATTATACTATGTATGATCTAGCGCAAAGGTATTACGAGAAAGCCAAGACGCATCCCAATCCTCTTGTCAGGGAGGCCTTTAATTATGTTGTCAATGATACTGACAAATTTAAAAGACCGAAGGCTATTTTGAATAAAATTCCTGAAAAGAATCCAATTCACAGTTATACTTCCAAAAAAATTAAAAATAACTGGGACTAAATTGAAGTTATTCTTCACACATGAGAAGAAAGCAAGAATTGAATATCAGGAATTTTTGGGGAAAAAATGGCCATTTTAAGGGCCGAGTAAAATGGTGCATAAAAGATTTATCTTTTTTGTACTGAATATCTCTCCCCTAACTAACAAGGTGTTGTTGGTCTTGTCTTTTATATTACATTTTTTTTTTCTTACGCCTTAGTTCTGACTAAAAAGAATAAATAAATAAATATATAAAATAACAGGACTTAACTTTTTCCGCTGTTGCACACAATTGTGCAACAAGCAGGAAAGTAGCTAAGAAAAAAATGATTCGCTCTTATACTACCTGCTCCCTATATAAGGAATAAAAACCCTGATTATGGCTGTTTTTATATTTTTGTTTTTCTGTTGTTTACTCAAAATGAGTAACTTAAACCTTGGTCGGTGTAATCTTGTGATCACACCACCTCAGCTATGGTTACTCTGACATGTCAGGCAAGAATCAATAAAAGTGAACCTGAGAAAAAATTTGTAAACCAACGGGGAAAATCTTTTCTCTCATTGGCTAACGAGTAACGAAGCAATAGCGGACCCGAGAGAAACACTGAGCAAATGGCCAGTTTTGTCTTATCCGGTGTTATACGTTGATTTTCCTCTGGGAAACTTATTCTGTGTGTGATGTTTTTTTTTCAGGTTCTCCTTTCCCTTGTCCTTCCCTTCTTTTCCCCCTGTATTTGTCTGTGGCAGCGGTGTACCGGCGGAGAGAAATATCGCTCGCAACGGCTTGTTGTTGCAGGTAAGCATGTAGGGCAGCTTATAACTAGACTACTTAACGGAAAACCTTTTACTTCTTGTGCTCTAATATTTCCATACTTTTCTTTCGTGCTATTCTATCAGGGCAATCTGCTCCTAACTCTCTTAGATTCTCTTTCACCTGCCAAAAGGCGCAGAGCGCTGTGGGTTCGGGTCTCTCAACCTAAGTTAGGAACTCCTTGTTCTTTGTACGGAAAGCATTAAAAAGTGAGTTAATTATCATACTTTACCTCATTATGATACATTTTCGTGTTGTAACATGGGAACATTTGACTCTTGAAACAGCTTCTACTATCTTCGGCACTACGAAAAACAGCTTTTTAGTGCTTCTAATGGGACACAGAAAAAGCTGCTGAACAGCGCGTCTTTTGTAGTTCTTATTTGAGTGTTCATCAAATTTCGAATCGACATAACTTGCTATACTAGAAATGGAAAGGAGGCATTGCGTCGACCGGAGATCCGTGAAGAGCACTCGTCCGATGTCATGGTCTATATGGGCGCGTCGTTTCATGGAAGGAGTGGTCTGGCACAGGAGACATTGTACTGGTTCCTGATACCTGTACAGCTTGTATTCAAATTAGTGGTATATGGAGACCGTCATTTATGACAGGAACGCTTATTGCTTCGACTCGTTTATTAGAAACTGTGCTACATTTAGTCTGTTCACGAAGTGAACACCAGACCACCGTATGAACTGTCCTACAGCCTCCAGATACGGACAAGGTTCTTAAAAACGAAATTAATTTTACAATGATTTTAAGATTATTTACCGCAAAAAATTCAAATAAACATCATAATTAGAAAATAAAAATAATTTTAACTATTTTCAAATATTCCTTTTTAGATGTTAGTACCCCGTGTTTTGTGGACTATTCCAGACTGTTTATGTATGTGTTATGAAACGTAAACCTTCATTAAAGAACAGCCGTTTCTTGTTACGAAATTTTTACCGGTTCCACTAAATTTTACAATACACATCTAAATACTCTTTTTTTGTTCGTTTTTTTTTGTGAAATCTTAAAGCCAACACACTTTAGATGTTTTACGTACTTGAATTTTCAATGAGAAGTTTCTCATTTAAAGCTGAACATGAAATCTGACAGATCCACAAATTGCGTGTAGAATAGATTTATGCATGTAAGAAAATTTCTAATTCCTCCAAAGCTATAGCTATGAAAAGTTTAACTTTAAACAATGTAAGATGTTTGTATTGATGATTTTCACATCTTTAAGTATTTCTGTGCAACAGTAAAAACAAAATTGTAGGTGATGTGAGTGGGTCATTTATTTAGACTGTAATACTTAAAAGCATATTTGCATGTTTGATTAGTTTATTATTGTAACTTTTTTAATTTAAAAGATGAATACACCTTTTTTGTCTTTATAAGAATCGGTCGAGTGAAGACGTACTTAAGAACGTCACAAGCAATCTCTGGTTGTGGGCAAATTTGGATTTAAACGGACTCAATAACAGTGGAGAGGAACTCTGGGTTTCGAATTTTAAATTCAAGGAGCATGGCTGTCATTTATTAAAAGTACACTTCTTTGCAATGCATTAGCACAAATAACGGAAAAGTAAAAATTATATCAGTCGAGTGCCTTGAAACCAAAATTTAGAGTTGAAATAATTACGATCATGTGTATAATTAAAACGTCAGTATTCGGAAAACGAATTGGTGTCCCGGTCGTGAACGGTTCATTGAGGTTATTTCGGAGCGATGTAATTCTGAAGGTTAGTGTACATCAGTAAAGCAATGTGCCGGGAGAACAACCGCCGATTTTGCGATAAGTTACTTCCGCATTAGCGGTAGATACAGAATTTACGTGGAATAAAATTAAAGGATATTTTGTCAAATACGTATTTTTAGGGGGCGGGGGCTGCTCTGTAATTCCAAAACGGCAAATTTAAAAAACATGCAAAAACACCTATCAGCTGAGTCTGAATATAATACATTATTTGTATGTATTATTTTTAAATATACTAAATTCTGTGCAGTAAAGGGATTCTTAGCTTAAAAATAAAAAACTCATCTACAAATATTGAATTTATTTCTGGAGCGGAAGAATACATGACACACAATTCTTCTTGTTCTCCCTCCTGAAAAAAAGGAAGTATACGTGGCGAGGCTCTCTGCGAATGAGTTGCACTAGTATTAAGAATGGCGATATTGTGTGTCCAAAAATTAGGAGCTCAATGTAGCGCACGTTTTCACTGGTATCGCATCTTCAGAAATTGGAAACGTCTGCAATAGCCCAATGTCTTTCGTAAATGTGTAACTGTACACAGATGAAAGTCGTTTCAGTCTGTCTTCGGATTGTACACGTCAGTTGATCTGGCGTAAAATAAGTACGGAATACCAACGCGAGAATATGCAGGTGAGGGACAGATACGGCTGTGGCAGAGACATTGTGTGCCGCTACTTTATAGGTAATGGACGCACCGAGCTACAGGTGCTGAAAAATACCACAATGCCGGGTGCACTATATTTAAACGAAGTTCTTGCACGTCGTGTTTGATCATTCCGTGGTACCCAAGGCTAAAACTTTCTGTTCATGTTTGAAAACACGGCACCTCATCGCACAAGAGAAAAGCAGACACTTCTGGAGAACAAGGATATAACCCATAGTATCGAATAGCCAGCTCGATCCGCAGACTTCAACACCATCAAACGCGTCTAGGGTGCAATGGGGAGACGCCTTGGTTTTTGAAATCCCCTGCAGCAAACTAGCTTTGCCTCATCCGCGCTCTGAGACGCGAGTGAGCCAATTTGCCTCAAGAACTCCTCATTCACTTGGTGCTCAGCACGTCACGACGTTGTGAGAGCTGCATCGCAGTTCGGGATAGACATGCTCCATGCTGAAATCTCTCTCGTCTTGGTTATCGGTAACAACTACGCATCCACTCAACAACACTGTCCTTCGGAAATGTGTAACTTTGGCTTAAACAGTGATTACCCGGTACAATGTAATTTGTACGTCATTTATAAACAATTATTTGAGTCGAGAACAAGAAATTGGATAAACAGAAGATAAGTACAAACCAAAAAGTACAAGACTTTAAGGGAAATAATCCAGGTAAATATATCTATATACTGGCGTGTTCATACAATATTCGCCAAGCTTTCCCTCCCCAACGGTCTCCTTTTTCAAGGCACTAAAACAAATTCTGATTTAGAGTGTAAACCATAAATAGAATAAGAAGTGAAAGGCAAAAAGTTGACTACTGTCATGCGAAATGACGTCAAATTTATGTTTCGTGATACACACAATGAGCAACTTTCTGCTTAGATTTAACAGAGAAAGGAACATTACTTAGGGAGACTGAAGAAATTTTACCTTTCACAGACGCGTGCAATGACTTTGTTCCAACACACGTACCAGGTGCATGGACACTCGACATAAACCTAAACAAGAAGTAGCTCATTATGTATATCGCGAGATATCATGTTAACGAAATGTCGCGTGTCCTTCGTCAATTTTATTTCTTTAAGTTCTTGTTATGATTAGATTTCATTTTAAGTTTGAATTTTGTTGCAGTAAGTTCAAAAAGCCACCAGTTGGCAAATGAAAGCTTGACAAATAATGTATGAACACAGCTGTATATATATAAAGACCCGGATTTTTTTCCGATCAAGTCTTGTGCTTTTGGGCTTGTAATTAATTGTTTGCGCATTTTCAGTTGTTCGTATGCAAGCAATGTAAGCAATTCCCCAATTGACTGCGTTCAGGTACTGTTGTTCTTATTCATGTAAAAATTTACTCATTCCTTAGGCTATGAATACTTCAAATATTCAAAGGTATGGACTTTAATATAAAGTACATTTCCAGCGAGAAAAGTACATTATACTACCCTTTTCATAAAACAGAGGTCATTGCTGCTTCCCCGTTTTCAAATGGCTGTGTTAATTAATACTACCCTTTTACCGAAATGAGGTAAACAAGCGGCACAAAGATGTCATTTAGGTTAAAGGTAAATCAGTTCTGTAAAAGTGTTTTCTCCCATTTATCGTTTACGGCACATGAACCTAATTCTCAGAAGTAGTGTTTGGCAGAATCGAATGCGTTTGACATCGAAAGGTTGAAATGAAAAGATGACAAATCCAGAAAATCGATCAAAATGATTATTTGATTATTTTTAATTTTAGAATCTAACGGTACATGGGACGATACACTCAGAGCCACCGTCTGCTTTTCCCAAATCGAGATATTAATTCAAAATAATCATCCCGAGTTTTCTAATTTTACATTTTACTGGTAGCTTTCTTCTCTTTACCGGAAGAAATGATTCCATACTGTAAATGAAAGTCGAACATGTCAAAAATGTTTTTTAAATAGCTAATCCAAGGTAGAGGTTATTCAAATATAGCACATCCTAAAGGAACAGATCATTTGCGTGATCATGCAAAAGAAAGATCATTTTACTGATCCTTCAAAAAAAGGTACTTTAATCTCACGAAAATTGTTTTGGAAACCTCTCAGATCTCGGAACCTCTGGAGCAGTAGTCTTCAATAAAACTCTAGTGTTTCGAGTGCTTTTCGAAAAGAGATGGAACATTTTGCACAAGATAATTGGAACAATAATTAACTGATATTTTCTGGCCTTTCGAATGTATATCTTGGATCGGAGCAGCGTAACAGCAATCGACAATTTCCTCGAGTGTTTCTTTTTATTCGAAAGATTTCGGCGTAATCTAAAATTTCTAGAGATTTCTAGAATTAAATGAATCAATTATTTCCACCCTATTCTGCACATATCTACACAGAAGGTGACTGGTATGTCCAGTTTCCTGCACGATGATTTCACGGTATACAACAAGATTTCAGCTCAGACTTGCATATTTCAATTTTCAGTATGTTTGGTATTCTAAAAGGAGTCGTATCTTCTTGCATGCGCAGAAAAAGGCTGTAATGTCCGAATAATGGTGAAATAACTTACAGATTGCATCAAATAAAGCGTTCCAAAGGTTCAGATATGAATATTTACAGGCAAAAGTTCTGTATTTTGTGTTTGTGTTTGTGTGTGTGAAGGTGGGGGGTTGTGAGTTTAACGACCACCTTAAGCAACTCAATGGGCTACACGCAGTTTCCCGACCTGATTCAGGGTCACTGGTTCCTGGGAAGGGAGATAACCAGTGCCAAAAGACAAACACGTCATCCACGCTCGATCGGGATTTGAACCCGGACACTTCATGGACGAATGGTCATAAACCAGCTATTCTACATCTGCGCCACCGGGACAGCGGGAACGTTTGAAGGTAGTTTAACTAACAAGGGGACCATAATGAAAGTAGAGGCAAAATGAGGATATATGTGTCCCGGCATTTGGTATAATGCCTCTTATTTTCGGAATAAAAAATCATAACGATCCGGAGGATATCATAACAAAACTCGTGATTTCCTGTAAATGATGCTTTACTGTAATATCACGAGGTCCTACAACAGTGCATTATAGCATACTTTTACTGTTATGGTGGCTAATGTCGAAAAGCGAGGAATGAACAGTGAACTATCAGTAGCAGCAAAGAACGGAATGCCTGCTTTTTCCCATCCTCCCTTAAAGTTCTCTCGTTCTCACTTTTCAGAATTCTTTAAAAATTTACAACAACATTGTGTGATATAGGTAGGTATTAAATGAAACATATGTATTTCCGTGCAATATTTGCATGAGCTAGTTATGTCATGAGCTGTAGGCTTTGTAGTGATGTGGACCTTACACTTAACATTGTATTGTGTCATTGTCAATGGCAATTTGGTGTAGTTCCACTAACAAATAATAAAGAACTTTCAGAAGTAATCGTTGAGTAATGGAGTTTAACAATAAATAGCACATATGGAGACAGAGGAATTGTTAGGAGAATCGAATTATCACATTTTAGCTTATAAAGTATAATTACGTACTTTTATTTGAAGGCCCAACATATATTATGCTAGGTATCATTATCGGATGTTTTGCTATCGTTTATTGGTACACAAAGTTGCGGATGATAATTACATTAAAAGCAATGAAAACATAACGCTTCTATACAACGCGAGCATTTGATAAAAGAACTGTTCGAGCACTTACATTTCGTTTGTCGAATGTCGTCCGAAAAATATATTTGTTCACATTTCCAAGCAAACCAAGCCTACTGCAACATATCCTTGAAATTCCGCGCAGCAAGTTGATGACATATAAGTGAATGGATCTTCATTACATTTTCTCGCTTGTTTAAATGCCTATTTTTTTTTTTAAGTTTGACAGACATTTGTAATTTTTTAATAAAATATTTTACTTGACGGGAAAGGTACACATCCCAGGGCTGACAGTATAGGGTACAATGAGAAGGAATAATTACATCAGTAGAAGAACAAGTGGCATCGTCCTTTGTGAAGACACTATTAAAGAATGCTGGACCTGTTTGACCTCACCATGAATCCAAGATGAATAGAAACTTCTCTTTTTCACAAAATGGTCAGAAAATGTTTTTTACGAAACTGCTGAAATGCTGTTTCGGTAATTTTCCTGATTTCGACGATATCACGAATTCATGCCCATATTCCGCAGTTAGTCCTTCCACAATCTTGGAAACGAGTGGTCCAAATTGTCCCTGAGGCTCTTGCATACATAGAAAAACCTTTCGAAGTAATGCTCTAGAAGCAGTCAATGCATACTGCGCAGTGTAACTATGCATTACTTTGTTAAAATCTCCCAAGAATACCTCTGTTGTTCTTTCTCCACGCACAGAAAGTGTCCTGTTCACATGGATTCTGTACTTACATCTTCTTTGATCAGTGTTAAGGACGTTAGCCAATGAAAACTCTTTGATCAGTCGTGAAAGACGTTTTTGGAATATCCCTACTTACGCGATAATAGTTGGCAAATACAATTCATTTTGTAACCTGATGTAGCGCATCACTTTTCGCTGGCGGGTGCCTTCAACCAGTTTTGATTTTTCAACCACACTTGCGATGCCATAAAACAAAAATCGTCCGATTGATGTTGCACCGCTGCAGCAGAAGCCGATTGTTATATCATTCGGGTGGTTACCGGCTGCTTTTTCTCTCGAGATTCACAAAATCGATCGCAGGTGCATTTGTTGATTGTATCATATTTTTTCTTTAATCCACCTTCCCGTTCAATTTCTTGCACCCATTTTGTCAGGTGTGACATCCGTTGTAAAGCAGTACATTGTCGTCGGTGTAGAGCTTTTAAAATCCATTTTGGATGCTGTTTAGCAAGTGGTACGATTTTGATTTTCGTTCTGATTTGACGATTTTGATTTGGCTTCTGCTGCAGAAGTGTAACATCAATCGGACGATTTTCGTTTTTTTGCCCTCACAAGGGTGTTTGAAAAATTCAAGCCGGTTCATGGCACCCACCAACAAAAAGTGACGCGCTATATCAAGTCACAAAATGAATTGTGTTTTTCAACTATTATCGCGGTAGCAGAGAAATTCCAAAAACGTCTTTCATGACTGATCAAAGTTTCCATTGGCTTACGTCTTTAACACTGATCAAACAAGATGTGAGTATAGAATCAATGTGAACAGGACACTTTCTGCGCGTGGAGAAAAAAACAACAGAGGTATTCTTGCGAGATTTTAACAAAGTAACGCATAGTTAAACTGCTCAGTATGCATTGACTGCTTCTAAAGCATTGCTTCCAAAGGTTTTTCTATGTATGCAAGGGCCTCACGGACAATTTGGACCTCTCGTTTCCAAGATTGTGGAAGGACTAACTGCGGAATAGGGAAATGTATTCGTGATATCGTCGAAATCAGGGAAATTAACGAAAGAGCATTTCAGTAGTTTCGTAAAAAATATTTTCTGACCATTTTGTGAAAAAGAGAAATTTCTATTCATTGTGGATTCATGGGTAGGTCAAACAAATCCAGCCCTCTTTAATAGTGTCATCACAAAGTACGACAGCACTTGTTCTTCTACTGATGTACTCATTCCTCCTCATTTGTATCCTATTCTGTCAACCTTGTGATGTGTACCTTTTTCGTGAAGTAAAAAAGAGTCTTAAATAATTACAAAACTCTGTTGAACTTTCAAAAAAGAAATTGGCATTTAAAGAAGCAAGAAAATGTAATGAAGATCCATTGACTTATACGGCATCAACTTCCTGCGCCGATTTTCAAGAATATTTTGCAGTACGCTTAGTTTGCTGCAAAGTTAATAAATGAAAGAACTATTTTTGGAAATGTGAACAAAATGTATTTTCTGACGGCGTTCGACAAACGAAATGTAAATGCTCGAACAGTTCTTTTATCAAATGCTCGCGTTGTATAGAAGCGTTATGTTTTCATTGCTTTTAATGTAATTATCATCCGCAACTTTGTGTACCAATAAACGATAGCGAAACCTCCGATAGTGATACATAACAACATATATGTTAGGTCTTCAAATAAAAGTACGTAATTATACTTTATAAGCTAAAATGTGATAATTCGATTCTCCTAACAATTCCTCTGTCCCCATATGTGCTATTTATTATTAAGCTCAATTACTCAAGGATTACTTCTAAAAGTTCTTTATTATTTGTTAGTGAAACTACACCGAATTGCCATTGACAATGACACAATACAATGTTAAGTGTAAGGTCCACATCACTACAAAGCCTACAGCTCACGACATAGCTAGCTCATGCAAATATTGCACAGAAATACATATGTTTCATTTAATATCTACCTATATCACACAATGTTTTTGTAATCTCTTACAAAATTCTGAAAAGTGAGAACGAGAGAACTTTAAGGGAGGATGGGAAAATGCAGGCATTCCATTCTTTGCTGCTACTGATAGTTCACCGTTCTTATCCCGCTTTTCGACATTAGCCACCATAACAGTAAAAGTATGATATAATGCTCTGCTGTTGGACCTCGTGATATTACAGTAAAGCATCATTTACAGTAAATCACGAATTTTGTTATGATATCCTCCGGATCGTTATGATTTTTTATTCCGAAAATAAGAGGCATTAGATCAAATGCCGGGACATATATATCCTGTTATCACCAAGGGGAAACTAGAGAAGCTCCTTAGTTCCATGCCAAGGAGGTGCACTTTGTTACTAAGAAACCGTGGCTATCGAATCAAATATTAAAGCGTACTTTGCTTGTTGGTAAGTTATTTCAAGTGTTCTGCAAGGTTCAATAATGTACTGTACCATACTTTCATATTAAATGCATTGTACTCTAATTTCACAAATTCCACTATTTTTTGCTTTTTATGTTTAGACGCTGTACTTTTGCTTGTAACTTCACTTCTATTAGGGGCAACTGACATTCTGTAAAATATTTTTTATTCAGCATAATATTTGATTTAAAATGATGTATAATATGTATTCCGGTCTTTACCGTTACTCTGTATGAGTTGACTTCAAGCTCCAAAATACGAATTTCAGTCTACCAGTGCAGAAATTTTGGCCACGATTTTATATATATAGTATGACATTTCTGGCTGCATATACACGGTCGGGTCACGGTATTGTGACCACCAGCTGATATCCAGAGCAACCGCCGTGGGCAGCGCGGACAGCAGCTAGACGAACTGGGAAGGAATCAGTAAGGTACTGGAAGGTGTTCACAGGTATGTGGAGCCATTCTGACTGCAGTGCATCTGACAGCAGCTAGAGGGCTCGTGGTGAAAGATCTATAGAGCGAACAACAGGATTGAGGTGGTCCCACAGATGCTGAATTGGGTTTAAGTCTGGAGAATCAAAGGACCTAGGAAGTTCTTTCAAGTCTTCATCGTGCTTTTCCAACCACTCTCGGAAATTTCTAGCTGTGTGACACGTCGCATTGTCGTGCTGGAAGATCCCATCCACCCCAGGGAGGACCATCAGCATGTATGGGTGTACGAGGTATGCAAGGATGCATTCATAACGAATTCGGTCTATAGTGCCTTCCACAAGTATGAATGGTCCCAGAGAGTGTCACGGAAACATTCCTCAGACCATGACGCTGCCGCCACCAGCTTGTGTTCTTCCAGCAATTGTTGAAGATTGTTTGTTCTCCGAGGTTTCTCGACTTATACGCGAAGTTCCATGAAACAAAAATACGTAACTCATCGGAGAAGGCAATTCTTTGTCAGTCAGTTGAAGCCCATCTCCAATACTGCCGTGCAAATATGAGCATTTTCTGCCGATGCACCTCGTTATCATAGCTGCAGTGACCTACATCTTGCATCGGAGCCCATACGCCGCAGGGTTTGCAGAACTGTCGTTTTACACATATTTCCTGTAGTCCCCTCGTTCATTTGGCAAGTGAGTTGTTCCACTGAAGTGTGTCGATCGGCCCTCACGCATCTTCACAGCGAAGGTTTACCTCTCACATCAATTTCACGTGGTGCTCCGCAGTTACCACGTCGCTTATCTCCAATGGTACCATTTCTCCAATCACAATACATTTTTACCACAGCAGCACGTGAATAGTTCACGATCTGCACTATTTTCCGAAATACTGCTGCCCTTGTCCCGAAAGCCGATAATCATTGCTTTTTGAAAATCTGATAAATCGCTCATTTTATCCATAACAGCAACGAATGACATGATTTCAGAATGCCTACACCCTTCCTTAAATAATCCTTCAAGCCAGCTCACAACTCGTGCCTTCTTTCGTTGGCTACGCCCTGTTGACATCAAAAGTAGGAGGTGGTCACAATATGTGACTCGACTAAGTATGTATTATTTTACGTATTAGTATCTAATGAAAAAAATCAGGCTACATTATCTTTTAGTGCACTCATAAAAAAACTTGGGAGCTATATCAGAAGCTTTTTGAAAACGCCAACGAATTCAAATCAAATAATTTTATTTTTATATATAATATATTTTTAAATATTTATTTATTTAAATACAGTCAAAACAAATAATTTTATTTTTATTTTTTATTTCGGGTATCAGTTTACTAATTTGAAGAGACTGTTCCTTACCTTGAAGTGTTCGTCTGCAAATGCCCCATCGAATGAAAACGTTGTATAGAATTGTAAAACTCTTCAGTTCTGTCCCCATTTGTCGCGTCCGCTTCTTTAACCGCAAACCCTAACAGACAAACAAAGCGCACATATTGCCTTTTTTATTGTTGGAAATTATAGCATTGAAAACAAATTGTTAGGCGCCGTTCTACTCTGATTAAAGTGGAATCCCTACTGATATTTACTTACTATTGCTTTGAGCATAAACTGCAATCACTGCAATAAGGAACAATGCAAAGAATCGAGAAATAATCTCCATGACGATCTGTCGAAATTGTGCTTCACTCTAGATGTGTGCTCTCTGCTATTCAAGCAAAATGTCAGCTTCCTGATGCAGATGTCCTATTTATATTCATTATCTCTTGGTTCTGATTGACGCACAGCTGCTGCAACAAGCAGTTGAATTCAGCGCGTTTGACCTTCATACGCATCTCTGCAACGGCCAGTCATTCAGAATGTTTTAACTAATGACCTGTTGCCGATCAGCGTAAACAAACGGCTAACGAGGAATTCCTGCTTTTTTTGTACATTTTGATAGCAATATTCATTTACAATGCGTTTCACATTCCTCCCTGCAAATAGGCTGAAGTTCAAATTATATTCGAGCCACCTGTGCATTCAAATTAGAAGCTCAAAGTCTTTTGCTACCCATTATTTTACACTTCCTGTTTGGTTTTATATCTTAAGCTTTTACAAACATGCTCATGAGCTTTAAAACCTAGATCATGACACGGTTCGTTTTGATTTAGTGTTTCTGCTGCAAAGGGGAATTCAAGAAAGTAAGCAATTGGAAGATTTCTGCGTTAAAACTGATCACGTAATGGCAAACCAAATATATTAAAAGATAAACAATGGCACGACATAAAAATGCTGATTTTTTTTTATTGTAAGTTTTAAGACCAAGTTGAGCAACTTCATTTGCTCTAAGTAGTCGGCCGTCGCTAATTCAGGGTCACTGGTTACAAGGAAGTGAAGGAGCCAGTGCCATAAAACAAACACAACATTCCTACCTCGCCGGGTTTCGAATCCGGACCCATCTCGGACGAATGGCCGGTAATAAACCAGTGCGCCACCGGGGCGACAAAAAAGTTGAAATTACAGTCTACTATCATCGCAGCTTCAACAACGCCTACATCGACGGTTCAAGTGGTTCCTGCGAAGAGGTATATTTCGATTTTGTTTGTGTTTAACGATGACCGTGAGCAACTGGGGGGGGGGGGGAGGTTATAAGCAGTCACCTGTCAGTAAACTAAACACATCCGAGCCTCACCGGGAATCGAATCCGTGCCTTTCTCGGACAAATGGTATTAAGCCAGAACTCAGACCACTGCGCAACCGGGCTGGCGTGCAGAGGCATAGAAAATACCCTTCAAACATTTCTTGAAAACGAATCTGAATTTTAGCTCCTCATATACGTATAATTGTTATCAATGTATGCATCAATTTAACAGCTGACGTTAGCAAACTTTCTTCCGGTGTTTCGCTCTGCTGAAGGAGTACTCATTTTTTCTTCTCTAACGATTAATGCACTCGTATATTCACATATTTTCCAACCGTGATTAAGACACATGTTTGTTTTTGTTGGTCTTAATTTTAAGAGCAAATATCACAATTGGTTTAACCCTACTTTATTAAAATAAATTGTCTATCTGTTACCATCAATTTGCGAATTTGTTGTTTTGTATCTTTTGACCTGCAGGGTCTATATCAGAATTAGAAGTGTTTTCATCGTTGCTGAACGGCTGTGTCATCGTGCATTATACACAGTATGTATAAAAGTTAATTACAGAAATTTGAACATTATTTATCGATTTGTTTTTAAATCAATGTCTTCAAATAAGAATATGCTTCCCTTGCTATGAAGCACATGCCTATAACTGATTTAATATTTGCTCAAAATATGCTGTAATTTTCACTCTCTTTGTCACGTGGCAAGCAGATTATATTGTTTCTCGTTCAGCTGGAATTTCAGTTCAGTGTTCATCCTTTAAATTTCAGTCGTTATAACTTTCCACCAAGATGAACTCTTTTTCCTTTACAAATGCATTAGAACTTTATACTGTGGTATATTAACTTTCGTAGGCCCACTGCGTTTTTCAGCAGTGAATTTGACAGCGTGCAAAATTCAGATATCTCAATCAATGTGTCGTAAACTCAACTTTTTATTTCAGCAGTTTTTTTAAGGAATTAATATTAGAAAAATTCACCGACGAAAAACGGAACTATCGTGCTTTCGTGCAGAACAAACTTGCTGAAGACGTTTTACATATATATCCAACATTCTAAATTTCATCATCATCATTGTCAACCATCATCAATCCAGTGCTAGATGAAGGACTTCCCAAGTTTCTTCCACAATGGTCTGTCTTGCGCCAGTCTCCTCCATGTCATTCCCGCAGGCCACGTGGTCTCCTTCTTGCTTCTTTCCTGTTCTTTGGAATCCAGTTTAGAATTTCGTTGTGTATCGGTGGTCCGTTATTCTGTTAACATGTCCAACACATTGCCATTTCAAGGATTTAACTCTGATCATGATGTCTTCCGCTCTTGTTATTGCCTTTATCCATGAGTTCCTTATCTTATATCTCCTGGTTGTAACAAATATGTATCTCTCCATGCTCCTGTAAGTTTTCTGCAGTCTTTGCATGCCTTTTTTAGTTAAGATTCACGTCTCTGCTCAGCACGTAAGCATTGGAAGGATGCATTGATTAAACACGATACTTTTAAGACAGAACGGTATATTGCTCCTAAAAATTATACCGTTTCTTTCAAAAACTCTCCAACCTAGTTTTGTCGATTAATTTCATCAATTCTGTGTATATTGGAATATAATGTTTGAAACACATTCCAGAGAATCATTTTAGGGTACATAGAACTTTTTAAATTCCACATCGTTCATCCTTCCACCTGTCTCTTAACCCTGAAAGCCATTACACATTTTAAGATTTTGATTTCCGATTTCGGCGTACTTTTATATCGACGAATCTAACAGTATTTATATTTGAATATTTTTTTGTTTGTTTGCCATTTACATATTGTCATTCCAGAAATTTCTCACGGGCTCTTATACATGAAATAAGTCATATACACATGAGGGTCATTGCATTAAAAAAACATTATTTCCGTGTTGAACATCTCTGAGCCAGATATGTAGCATGTATGCGGTGTGGTATAGATTCCACATGCTCTTTGAGTTCATCGTCGCCTACAGCATACCAAAGGCTCACCAGACAGAAATTAAAATGGCTCAGCTTAGACGAAAGAAGAATTTGCTCCCGGATTTGTTTCTTCAACACGTCCCATACATTTTCAATGGATCTAAGATCCCAGCTTTGTGGAAGCCAAGAAAAATGGGGAAGTCATTCTTATCCTAGAAGATTGTGGAAATCACTGTGAAGCTGACTGCTGAAGATATTGTGCGCGATGAACAGTACCATTTTTTATCCACGAAGCTTCCGTCACCTGCTGTTTAAAAAGCGAGCATTGTAGGACGGACTTCATCGGCAACAATGTTCAGATAATCCTTTAAGAACCCAACCTTTAAGTAACATCACGCTACGTGTTTTGTAACACATCATGCCACCCAAACCACGAATCTACCTCCTGAACCTTTAGTTATGCTTACAAGGCAACCTTGGAAAAGTGTTTTATGACGCCCCAGCCAAACTCTTTCCATAACATCTGTACAAAACAATTTGTACCGCGACTCTCTGGACAACATGATGTTTTCAGTCTTCCAGTACTACGCACGTTGTAGTACTCGGAGACATTGAACGAGTATCACCGAAACCGCCGCATTTGTGAAATGTTCCAGAGCAGCTGTTGTTACAATGTTTAAAGACTGGACTGTCAGCCAAAAAACTGGGTCTCCACGTGCAACGTGTGGTCGTCATCGACTAGTAAATGCTCGGGCGGAACGGAGTGTCCAGACTGGTAACAAACAAACGAAAGATAACAGTGCAGTAAATTACAGACCGTCTTAATCAAGGATCAACTCAAATGATGTCTGCACGCACTGTTCGCCGTACACTGCATCGGATGGGATATGGCAGCCGAAGGCCTGTTCGAACACCTTTGTTGACTGCAGTTAAAAAGATAAAACGTTTCCAGTTCGCACAGGAGCACAAACATTTGACCGTCGTAAATTGGAAACAAATTATGTGGTCCTATGAATCACGTTTTTAGTTGCACCATGCCAATGGGCGAGTGATAATTTGGCTGAAACAGCACGAAAGCATTGACCTCAAATGCATTGCTACAAACCCTTCAAGCTGGTGGAGGCAACATTATGGTTTGGGAAATGTTTTCCTGACATGCTTTGGGCTCTTTAATTCGTGTTAATCAATGTCTGACTGGCACATCATATCTAAACATCGTTGCGGACCAAGTGCATCCTGTCATTTGGATGGTTTATCCCAATGGCGATGGCAACCTTGAACAAAATAATGCGTCCTGCCATAGTGCTCCTATTGTACAGGATTGGTTGCAGGAACATGACGGTGAGTTTACTTTGCTTATGTGGCCCACACTATCTCCAGATCTCAACCCCATTGCGAATTTGTGAGATGAAGTTGAACGAGCCATCAGACAGCTGGATCCACAACCCTGCAATCTCACACTCCTGGAAAGTGCTATTAATCAAGCATGATCTCAGACTCCACAAACAACCGATCAACATCTCGTGGAGTCCAAGCCACGAAGAATCGACGCAGTATTAAAGGCAAAATGTGGATCAACGAAGTACTGAGGGAGTGGTCATAATAAAGTGGCCACTCAGTGTACTATATCAATGCAATCAACATTGTGTATTTTTAAAATTCGTGGAGTCCATGCCACGAAGAATCGACGCAGTATTAAAGGCAAAATGTGGACCAACGAAGTACTGAGGGAGTGGTCATAATAAAGTGACCACTCAGTGTACTATAGCAATGCAATCAACATGGTGTATTTTTAAAATTCAATGATAAGCAGTTTTATATAAGGAAAGCCTAACACTGCCCTAAGGAAATGAAAAGACAAGCAATGTGAGAAATTGAACTCGATAGAGAAACTAAACAGGTAGTGAGGGAAAGATACAGAAAGACAAATCTACCGAAACAAACGAGACAGCAGCACCACAGAAAGCGTGAAGTTTCTGCAGGTAGGACCCACCTTGTGGAGAGTATCGACAACTATCGGCAGGTAAAAACACCGGGCGAAAATTTTGAGCCACAGGTTTAGCGTACAGATGCCATCATTTTTGGCATTGATTTTATATTACTGACACCGCATGAAGTACTTAAACAAATTCACCTTTAAATGCAATGTACAGGCGTTGCTGAGGAAAACTAATTTGGAAACCATTGAAAGAAATTCCCCAAATAAGAAATACAAACGACCGTATCAAAACTGAGAAATTTAGACGTTTGCGTGAAAGTTTGCATTTAACACTGAAATACAAGACGTGCGATGATGTACTCTTGCACGACATCCTCCCGTAAAAAAACGAAAGCAGTTACAGCGGACTTTTAAGTGCACTTCGGCTTATTGTTACCCAATCGTTGAATACATAGTGTCTCCCTCCCTTCATGAAAATTGCAGTCAAGAGGTCAGATCGGCAGGTGACACTATCACACCCACTATACATCCACCACGGTTTCACCATCAAAAGCACATAATCCCCCGATACATCCTAGCCTAAGAAAAGCATTCCACGCCACGGTTCCTCTTACCCCCGGCAGGGTTCCCACACATCCTGAACCGGCACACCACATCCAACATACCCACCACTTTCCCTCATAAGCATTTTAATAAATAAATATTCAATTAAAAAACACTCACCCTCATTGTCACGCCTAGACTCCATAACCAGAAAAAAAGAAAGGGAGGATTACCGTGAAAACAAAAACCTCCTCAATTGCCAGTTGCCAACAAGACTGGTTTGGAAGACAGCAAAGTTCTGAAAGAATTAGGACTCCACAACAATAGCAGCAAAAAACACCGACAGACTGAAGAAAACGGTGCAACCTGTCGTCGAGGGTCCAGCTGCCGGTTATCCCCGCTGTTTCAGAAACCTTAACCATTTAACGACCACAACGCCCCAAACGCCTCTGCATAAAGACCGCCATAGCCGTCCGAAACACCTGTCTAGACCTACCTTTGCCTGTTCTTCAAATTTTCTCGACATATGAAGGATCAGCAGGAGTCACCCTCCGTCATTATTGTAGTTATGAAACAAAATAATAAACCAACAGACAGTTTCGGTCGTAATTGTAAATGGAGTGATAAAAGATGTTTGGGTCATGGTCGTTAAAGGGTGAACTAACACAAAATTAAAACTTCATTACAAAATCATAAACAATCAAGGGAAGGATTCGGGGTTTTCCATGCCTAATGAGGTACAGGAGCTGACACCGCCACAATGGAAAGAAACGTCTTCCGACAGTATAAAAAAAGAGAAATTTCAGTATTATCTCCCAAAACTGCACTAACATTTGGCGTAAGTGTTTGGTTCCCTGCTTTCGTTCTCTTATTGGGCCTGGTTGAAATGGAGGAGACCAATTAGATAATGAATTGCGTGTTTGTATGTGAAAATACATGTCGAACAAGTGATAATAAAACAGAAATAATGGTATTAATTTCAAGATGTAAGAATATCGCTGCACTTTAACATTAAATTTCATATTATGTTTTGTAGATAGCGGTTGGGGTATATACTTGTTATTCCAAAAGGTTTATATTAAATTACAATAATTTTAGTCGGAGTTACTATGAGTTTAATACATGTTCATTTCCATGGTTTTGGCCACAGTAATTTTCTCTCGAACTAACTGATTCATTGATGGAAACAGGGAAATTTTTATTTTTAACTGGATATATACATTTTATATATACTGTAACGTAACAGGAGATGTGACGTACCTGCCAGAAGGACGCACACGACATAAAGGCAGATAGGAATCAGAATAAAACGTCCGCGTAGCTCAATCGGTAGAGCGACTTATTCCGGAATGAGTGGACCCGGGTTCGAATCCTGGCGCGGATAAAAATGACGGAGAAATTTACTTCGTTAAAATGGCGCCCGAACTATCCGGATGACCCGACCGTTCAAAATCTCGCAATGGTGTGATGTTATTTCCACACCGCGAGATAGGAAAAATAAGAAAATCCCTTCTCCAGCACTTCAAAAAAAAAAAAAAATAAATAAAGGTGAGATGATGTAACGTACCAGGAGATGTGACGTACCTGCCAGGAGGACGCACACGACATAAAGGCAGATAGGAATCAGAATAAAACGTCCGCGTAGCTCAAATGGTAGAGCGACTTATTCCGGAATGAGGGGATCCGGGTTCAAATCCTGGCGTGGACAGAAATGACGGAGAAATTTACTTCGTTAAAATACTTGAGATTCCAAAAGGTTTAAATTGAAGTTTAGTAGGATTTACTATGAGCTTAATACACGTTCATTCCCATGAAACAGGGAAATTTTTATTTCAAACTGGGACAATTTCATTGGGAAGTAAGTTTCTGATATGTATCAATATATCTTTTTTCATGCCAAATTTTCTTTCACAGTGATTGAATGTTATTCTGTTTATATTCTATTAGATACAATAGGAAACAGGCAATGGAAACATCACGAAGAAAATTTCTGAAACGTTTATTTAAGTCCTTTATCAAATGATTCTTCATTATGCGTTCAATTTTAAACACGGAATTTGGAAGAGAGTGCTACACAGCAGGGTTGTTATTTCACATTCGACACCAAGTAATTTTAAACGGACGATTGGTATCTGCACATCAGTCAGCACACATCTCCTCTGATTTTACACTTTACCCTCTCATCCAGAGCAATACGTGACTTCTCCGGTAGGTTGCGTGTTGTACATTTAGTATGTTTTGTAGCATAAACATGTAATTTCTTATGGTGTTTTTTAGGTAATCAATTTTTCAGAAAATATGGTGTTCAGCAGAAGATGTATTATAAGCTAACGATATTTTTTGTTGGATTATGAAGGATTTCGTTGGATTAGGTGGGATTTCGTTGGATTAGGCGGGATTTCATTGGATCGGGTGAGTAGCATTTTGTTGAATACAATTGATTGGTTTATTGAACAAGTATGTTTTTGCTGGATTGGATTGGACCATGTAATTCAGCAAGCATTTACATCGTTGACTCCCTTGTTTTACACACGGGTGTGTCGCCCGCCGACAGAGAGAGAGAGAGAGAGAGAGAGCGACACAGTTGAGGATGCAAGGCAATTTAAAATTTTCAAATCCTGGCTTAAATCGCAGAATCCAGGTTCTCAATCTAAATAAACGCGTCCGCAAACGCCGTTCATTAATACACGACGCACTTCGAAAATGCTGGGACTACATGGGAGCCGAATAGCTCAGTTTAACCACAGCGGCCATGGTAGAACCACCAAAGTCCAGATTCAAAACATCAGGAAGTGATGTTTTCCATGATTTACTGGTAGACATTACGTTCAAGAAGCTGAGGTGGTACAATCTTGAACGTGGCTAAAAAGCTTTGGAAGAAACATGAAAGTATCATACTATGACTGCAGTTGAAAAGTTTTACAGATGTTACAAAGTTTCTTCAATAAATATATGGCAGTTCTGGATACTATAAATCGTGTAAACTTAAAACAATATTACAAAACGTAATGTTTTTCTTTTGGTATTTATTTGTAAACATCTAATATAGATAATAAAGTAAAATTATGTTTTCATAAAACGTACATGGGTACAGTTTTTAAGACTTTTTTGTTATATCAGGTGCTTAAAAATCAGCATTCTGCTAAACCACATGAACATTTTCGAAGTTAACGAGTGAAAAGCCACAACACAAAATATTAAAGCAGAGCTGCAGATGTCACTTGCTCTCTACACTAAACATGCAGATAAGACCCAAGAAAAATGCTTCAATTCAATTGATTTGTGGTAAACTGAAATTAATTTCTTTTGATATACTGAATTTATTTTTCCATTTTTTTACTGAACGTGGTATATGTTAAACTGACACACGGCGGTAGACGGGCTGATAAATATGGGTTAAATACTGTTTACCAATAAAAATCAGTTTGATAGATCGGAGGCTCAGGACGAGTTTCCCACCGCTTGCTTTTTTAGCCCTTCTTTTGTAAAAAAAAGGTCGTGTTTATGTTACCGGTTTATTCGTCCGCCTGTACCCACGATATCTCTGCAACTAATAGTCCGATTTGAAAATTTTTTTTGCATTAGGAAGCTTGAGGTATGCAAATGATGATTCTTTATTTGTTTTTTTACGATGTACAAATTCGCCGCTAGAGGGCTTAAAAGCAAATGATGTCAAATTCAAAAATACATTTCATTCCACATATTTATTTCTAAACATCCGATTGAAAACATTAGTTTGACTTTCGACTCCCTTTATGTGGAAGACTATTTTAGATATAGTTACTTTTTCAAATTACGCATAGATTATCCGCTAAGCGGCGTAAAAGTAAATTGCATGTTTTCCGATAACAGTTCTAAAACTCCAATTTGAATTTTTTTTTAGCGGATACACCTCCTTATGGAAAATCTTTTGCATATAATTTTAAATTTTTGGTAAAAAACACTTTAGCCCCCGGGGGCGTAAGTGTTAATTTTTGCTTCCTGATGTATTTGCCATAAAATCTGAGCTTCTAAAATATCGATTGAAAAAATTATTTCGTGACAGATGCCGCTCACATTGATAAACCTTTTCGAAATATTTTCTTCTTAAAATATTACACAGTTTCTCTGCCAGAGGGCGTAGACTTATATCTTATTTTTGTCAATATATGTACTTCAGGGAGTCCGATTTGAAAAATTCCGTCTTTGTTGGATAGTTTTTGAGTGTGGCATGTTTTTCATATAATTTCAAAATTTTCAAGTAATTCGTAGACTTTCAGCTGGGGAGCGTAAAGGTAAATTCATTTTCCCCCTATACCTCAGCTTCTAAATCTTCGATTTCCTGCAACGGATACAGGTCCTGATGGGAAATCCTTTGCAAGTAATTTCTAATTTTTGTAAAACATGTTTTGGCCACAAGGTGGCGTAAGAACTAATTTCCGCTTCTGATGTATGTGTAGCAATATATGAGCTTCTGAAATCTCGATTGCAAAAAAAGTCGTTTGTTGACCGATACTACTCATGTCGACTTCCATTTTAGGATCGTTTTCTTCTTCAAATCATGCATGGTTTATACGCCAGGGGCGTAGAAGTATATCTTATTTTTGTCAATATCTCTACTTCTAGGAGTCCTATTTGAAAAATTATTTCTTTGTTAGATAGTGTTTCCGATGCGAAAAGTTTTTCGTATAAATTCAAAATTTCCAAGCAAATTATAGACGACTTTTCGTTAGGGGGGGGGGGGGGGGGTACAAAGGTATACTGCGTTTTCTGCGTTATTTCTGTTTCTAATATTCCGATTTGAAAAATTCTTTCTCTATCGCATACAACAAGACCTGGTGGAAAATAGTTTTCAAATACACTGAGTGAAAAAAATCCCAACACCAAGAAGGGGTTGTGTTAGATAAACGACAGTTGGTAGGCGGTAAGAGTACATCTGTAAGATGACGTCTATGCAAATTTCGCGCTCGACGCATACGTGTGGCGCTAGTAGCGCCCCTCGGAATATGCAAAGCAGGTTTGCTGTAAATACGCGCTGTAACGTTCGTGAGCGTTAGTTATTGTTCAGATTCGACGTAGTGTGTTCATGTTAGTCAAGAATGTCTTTAAGAAGCCGAAGAATCCATTATCAACAGCTCACGGAGTTATAACGAGGTCGTGTAATAGGGCTACGAGGAGGTGTATTTTCTTTCCGTAATATTGCAGAACGACTTGACAGGAATGTATCCACTGTGCATGATTGTTGGAAGCGGTGGTCAAGGGAAGGTACTGCCTCAAGAAGACCGGGTTCCGGCCGGCCACGTGTCACTACTGAGAGGGAAGACCGCCGTGTACGGCGTATGGCAGTGGCGCATCGTACTGCGTCTGCGGCAGTAATTCGAGATGCAATTGCCACCACAGTGACACAACGAACTGTTACAAATCGGTTACCTGAAGGACAGCTCCGAGTCAGACGCCCTGTAGCGTGCATTCCACTTACTCCAAACCACTGCCGTTTGCGACGTCAGTGGTGTCCAGCTAGAGCTCATTGGAGAACGGAGTGGAGATCTGTTGTGTTTTCTGATGAAATCCGGTTCTGCCTGGGTGCCAGTGATGGCCGTGTGTTGGTTAGAAGGAGGCCAGGTGAGCGCCTGCAAACAACCTGTCTGCGGCCGAGACACACTGGATCTACACCTGGAGTTATGATCTGGGGAGCAATTTACTTTGACAGCAGCACTCTCGTGGTTATCCCACGCACCCTGACGGCACAATTGTACGTCGGTCTGGTGATTCAACCTGTTGTGCTGCCATTCACGAACAGCATTCCAGGGAGTGTTTTCCAACAGGATAAAGCTCGCCCGCATACCGCTGTTGTAACCCAACATGCTCTGTAGAGTGTCGACATGTGTCCGTGGCCTGCTAGATCACCAGATCTTTCTCCAATCGAGCACGTATGGGACATCATTGGACGACAACTCCAGCGTCAGCCCCAACGAGCATTAACCGTCCCTGTATTGACCGACCAAGTGCAACAGGCATGGAACTCCATCCCACAAACTGACATCCAGCACCTGTACGACCCAATGCATGAACGTTTGCATGCTTGCATTCAACATTTTGGCAGTTACACCGGTTATTAATGTACCAGCATTTCACATTTAAAATGGCTCTTCTCGCGCTTACATTAAGCTGTGATCTTGAAAACTTAATCGATTAAATATGTTACCTATACAAATGTATTGCCGCCATTTCATTCCTCTACAACTATTTTTTCGTGGTGTTGGGATATTTTTTTCCGTCAGTGTAATTTTTAATGTTTGGTAAAGAATTGTTTGGACACCAGAAGGCATAAGGTTTAATTTCTGCTTCTGATGTATTTGCAGCGGACTCTGGGCTCCTGAAAATTCGACTCATTTTTTTAGCTTGGACTGATACCGCTAATATGGAAAAACCTTTTGAGATACTTGTTTACTTAAATAATGCATGGTTTTTCCACCAGAGGACGTCAAGTCACATCTTTTTTTGTCGACATATCTGTTTGTAAGAGTCCAATTTGAAAAATAATTTAGGAGTTGGAGAGCTTTTCCGGTGCGAAATGTTTGTCATATAAATTCATATTTTTCTTAATGAAAAAGTCTGCAACGAGAGGGCGTTAGATCACGATTCCGTTTACAGCAATGTCTGAGAGATTAAAAACCCGATTGAAAAACGTCTTTCTTCCGTCAAATACTATTGATTTTCATAGCGGTTCCATTGATTTTGAATAGCTTTGATAAATTTAATTTGCGTCACAACGGATTCAAAAGACGCGCTTATTACATCCGAACATTAGGTGTCATCTTTCTTTTTTATTTTTTTTAAGTAGGGGGATTTGTTCGAATGGGTTTCCAATTACCTTTCAATGGCAACTTCTGTTGATTGCATTAGAAGCTGAACTAGATACAGTGTATCATGAGGTGTCAGAGGTATCAAGTTAATAGCTAAGAATGAACTTCCCTGTAAGGCAAATGTGCTCTTTAAGGCGCTCGCACGGAGTTTATTCTTGCTAATAGATGTAGCTACGCTCTAGAAGAATGCATTTTTTCCGAGTTTTTTTATTTCGTTGGAGACTTAACGATCACTGTAAGCAAATCAATGTCCTAAAAGCTGCCGCTACTCTCTTCTTTAGGGTCACTGGTTCCAGGTAAGAGAGAGAGAGAATCAGTACCGCAAGATAAACACAACATCCATGCCTTACCGGGATTCGGACCCGCAGCCTCCTTGGACGAATGATAATATACCAACGCTTAGACCACTGTGCCACGGTGGCGGTGTTTGTTCCATTTAGCAACTTCACTAGTAAAACATATAAGGGTACTCTGTGAAAGAAATGGGGGGGGGGGGATAGAACTTGGAACGTGAGAGAATGGAATTATTGTCGTATTTGTGGTACCGTATACCTTCCACTGTTGATGTTTCGTCTCCTAACAGGCAGTGTTAGTAAGCGAAGGGAAAGGTTCTAACGCTAAGTGGGACACAAACAAGTTAAAAAATGCGGAGTAATGTACGGAATATTATGACTTGTAATATGATGTTGAGATTTGCTTCCCAACATTACAGGAAAGTACACATGATTTGATTAACAACTGTTTGGCTGGTGGTCAGGTTTAGCGCTCGTGACGACCTGAGCGATAGTATGTGTTTACGCCCCACTAGCTTTTTTTTTTTTGTCTTGGGCTCTATGGGTGTTCAGTCACATATGAAATATATACAATATAAAATAATATTCGCGGGCCATGATCAAAAGATCAACACCAAAAACAATGCTACTTTGGAGCTTAGTTGTAAAAATACTTCATTGTGATTTATATTGTTCCAGTTTGACGCTGAAGTACTTCGTATTTCGGGTCACATTCGTTTACTACTTCATTGTTAAAAGGAAATGGCGTAAGTGACTTCTTCGTTTTTTAAAATTTAAATAAATAATCAATTCTTTTACACCCTTTCCTTTTTTGACATTCATCTCTCCGTCAGTGCGTGAAATCCAAGTGACCAAGGCAGCAGATTGCGTTCACCTCGGACACACCCATAGGAATGACCAGGTAATTTTTTTCTTTTTTCTTTACCCTCCTGGGAAGAAACAAGATATTCATATAATTTAAGCAGTATCTGCCCCCCTTTGTTATTCTTGGTGGTGGACAAATCTATGGTATCTAAGGAATCGCATTTCAAAGGCCAAATCCCCGTTAGATGAATAGCCAAGCTGTTCTACGGCGGTCTCCTTTGGAAACAGGTTCTAGTAAACGTCGTAAAATATACAGTAGTGTCTCAAGAAAGTCATATTTCTGTCAAAGGTATACCACCGTAATCTTTCGCGGTTAAACAGATACAGGGAATATATATCATATTTAAAGTACGAAGAACGTCGCCTGCCCATATCGCTAGATGGTACTATCCAGTAGCTCAGTGGCTTATGGACCAACCAATAACACTAGTCTACACGGTATTTACATAATGAAAAATTGTAGCTGTTTTAACTACGTTTGTGGTTCTCATGTCAGATCTGACCTTAAAAAATGTCCACCACGTCTGTTTTTTGTTATGGGGAATTACATATGCATAATTGTCCATCATTACTGCTTGTAGCCATCTAAAAGGACACTAGGTTTTTTTGTCATATTTCGCCACCGGACATGTTATGTGTGGCAACACTGATTTTTTCATAGGTAGAGTATATGTATTCGCAACCGAACCGCGATTGCTCTTTTATACACTGTAGGTGTAACACGTGCTGCATGTTTATGAGCAAAAGTTGGCGTAATGGAGAAAAGGGATCGTTGCGGATGTATTGGTGCTCCGGATAAGTTCTGTTATGTGTGAGGACAGTATATTATAAAATCGCAGAGTTGTCCAATAACAAAGACTGTGACTTTGGATGTCATGTTGCAGACCAAAATAAATCGTTGGCTTCACATCTCTGCTGCGTTTTCTACTTTGTTGGCCTGAGTGAATGGTTGAAAGGTAAATTCAAATCCATGTCTTTCATAGCTCCGATGATTTGACGTGATTCAGTTGATCACGTGGAAGATTGTTATTTTGGTTTAACCAAAGTGAGTGGAATTTCAAAGAAGAATAAAAGTAAAACACAGTATCCAAATTTGCCATCAGCCTTTAAGTCTTGTTCTGTATGGGGAAATATTCCTATACGAAAATCTCCATTGAACCGTAAATATTCATTCAGTGAAGTTATGGACGCACATGAAGATCCGGATTCTACATACCGTCCTAAACACTTAGACGAGCACTACTTGATTGAGCAAAATGAGATACATTATCTTGTTCGAGAACTACATCTTTCCAAACAACAAGCTAAACTTTTAGGTTGGTGACTACAGGTGTGGAACCTGCTGGCGAAGGTGTGTCTGTTTTCAGAAATAGAAATATGGGTATACAGTATTTTCATTCTGTGAAATGCAGGATTGTATCTGTTTTTGCTCAGATATTCCGGGGCTAATGGCAGTGTTAGGAATATAACACAATCTTGCGGAATGTCGTCTATTGGTCCACTCATACAAGGTTAGTTTAAAAGCTGTCCTTTTGTCCAACGGAAACCAGAAACCTTCATTTTGTATAAAAAATGCTGTAGGCATGAAAGAGACGTATGAAAGCATGGACAAAATTATCACTGTAATAAAATATGTCCAATTCAGTCCAAAACACTTAGAGCGGTAATCTGAAAGTGATATCACTCTTGCTCGGACTTCATAGTGGCTTCACCATATTTTGTTGTTTTCTTTTTATGTTTGACTGTAGGGCCACATCAAAACACTACGAACAGACAGACTGGTCTAAAAGAGAGGTTTTAGTTCCTGGGTAACGTTCTTCATAAGCCACTGATTAATTTCTCTGATATTCTCCTTCCACCACAACATATCAAACTGGTGCTGATAAAGAACTTTGTAAAGGCTACGGACAAATCTGGCCCACGTTTCTTGCACTTAAAATATTACATCACCGCAATTAAGTGATGCAAACTCAAAAAAGGCATCATCGTTGGTCTTCAGATACGGATATTGCAGCGAGGTTCTGTTTTTACCGAAAACCTAAACAGCACGGATCTCTCCGAATGGAAGTCTTTCATACTTGTGGTCAAGGGATTTCAGGATAACCACAAAGAGGTCAACGACAAACACCTGATTCACAATCTCCTCAAGAATAACAAAATCCTTGGGTGGCGGACGACCTTAAAAATACCTTTCCTCCATTGGCATCTGGACTTCTTTCCTGACAACCTAGGAGCAGTCAGCGATGAACAGGCAAAAAGGTTGCACCAAGGTATCCGAACGATGGTGTAGAGGTATCAAGGCAGGTGGGATCCATCAATGGTGAGTGATTACTGCTGGTTTTTACAGAAGAAGGACAACACCACACATAAGAGAAAAAAATTAACTACTTCTGCGGATATACGAGTATGTCTGTGCGCATTATAAAGTCTACGAGCGGCAGCCTTAAATGGGCAGTTGATGCAAACATCAAGAGGCCGGATTCGTGATGTCCTCCCTCCAGGAATAATGACAAGATCAGTGCGGTTTCCTTTCATTTTTACTTTACTGCATCTGCTACATGTCCTTTAATTGCGTCTAGAACTAGCAGGGATCTCAACCCCAGTAAACCTCGAGGTCGTCGTAGCCGAACTTTACTTAGCCAGTCTAAAACCAAATTTGCAAACATCCAGCCATTTTCCTGCACTGGAATATAGATTTCTCTTGGAAATGTCGGTGTTTTAAGAAAATTTTCCTCTTGAAAACGTCATAGGGCGGAAATTTATTTTCATCTGCAGTAACACAGAGAATTACTGTCATTCTGATCTTGCCACCACTCGTTGACAGTAATTTCACTTGTTTTGCTCCAACATTGTTCACTGTGCAGTTTGAATGCATATCAAAATAGATCGGCGTCTGATCAGCATTGTCGACCTGCCCCAAGTCGTGTTGCTCTTACCTTGGAATAGTGACCAAATGTTTTTGGAAAGCTTTCAACCTTTCTTCAAAGTCAGCCGGCAGCTGTAGGCAGATGGATGTACTCCGACTAGGAGATAATCCCTTTCTCTTCATGAACCACGTTATCCAACCACGGGATGCTTCAAAATATCCCTGTAGCTGTTGCTAACGATTAATTTATTTAGCTTTCACTTTAGAATTTCTGTTGTTACTGAAAACCCACCTGCGCACTGCTCTTTTACAAACATGCTTAACTATTCGCCAATTTCGGAAAATTTCCCCATTTTAGGGCTAGTAAAAGCTTGTCTGGTTGTCGAGGACATCTTTAATGTTTTTTGTAGGGGTTTTTTTCGTTGCGCTACACATGCACATTCATATTAGGAACTCCAAATTTCGATATACATGCCCGATTGCTATTTTCTTCAGCGATAGTGGTTACTGTAAGTTTCAACTTTCGTGAGTTATGCTGTCTTTTTGAAGACATCTTTCTGTGCACGTTGACTCGGAAAGAATGACTGGTAAAGAGATCAAGAAGCAAGGTGCCCTTGGATTCTGAGGAGAAAGGTGTGCATATTCTAAGCTCTGATGTAAAACGGGGTAGAAAGCGGAGGCAGGAGCAATGAGTGATTGATGTGCGCGTACTTTCGAGGTCATCTGCATCTGTTCTTCCCGGTTTCCGCCCCACCACACCGCACTTGACACGACACATTTGCGCTGCATACTTGCAGGATTGAAAATGCGCGTCAACGTTACATATTTGAAAATGCTCGTTCTCGATTCAAACACGCACTTTCTTTTAACCTCACAGCTTTATGGACAAAATTGCGCATTAGATTCGAGTAAATACGGTATTATTCCAAATAATGTATGGAAAGAATTATTACTGATCTACCTTTTGCAAGGCGGATTTACATTTAATTATTCGTACAAAACGATATATTTTGTAATGTATTATTAAACTGTTAATTTTGGTTTCAGGTATTTTTAACATTATCTGTTTATGCCGGCAAGTATTGAAGCTCTTAACCTGTGTAAATGCAATCTGTTTCGTGTTTCTCTAAACAGCCTTAATATGAAGAGGTGAAATATTTAGCTGACATGATGACGAACTGGATCCTCAAAGCAGAAAATGTGTGCTCTTTAATGTGAACGTAGCTTGGAATGTTGTGAAAAGAAATTCGTCTTAAATGACTCTGGTCTGAAAACAGAATTCTTATAAATTTCACGCACACATACATGCTACATGTAATTATATATTATGCTACATGTAACGTGTAATTATTTTACATATTTAAGAAATAAGTGTTGTATGTTTTTCTTGTTAGAACGTCTTTTGTAAAAAACGATTGTGCTTATGTTATCAGTTTGTCCGTCCGCCTCTAGACTCATATCTCTGCAACTATTAGTCCGATTTGAAAAATTATTTTTGCATTGAGAAACCTGAACTATGCGAATTTTAATCCTTTATTTCGTTTTTTTTACGATGTGTAATTCCGCCGCTAGAAGGCGTAAATGCAGATGATGTCGAATTCAAAAATGCGTTTTATTTCACATTTTTCGTTCTAAACATCCAATTGAAAAAATTATTTTATCTTTCGAT
Organism: Macrothele yani; assembly: GCA_039090855.1. Classification (NCBI taxonomy): domain Eukaryota; kingdom Metazoa; phylum Arthropoda; class Arachnida; order Araneae; family Macrothelidae; genus Macrothele; species Macrothele yani. The sequence continues at coordinate 73,912,916 of CM077033.1, read as the reverse complement.
TGCATTTATGTCGAAGAGTATTTTAGATATAGTTAATTTTTCAAAGTACGCATAGGTTTTCCGCTAGGGGGCGTAAAAGTAAATTGCATATCCCTTATAAAGCTTCTTCTAAAACTCCGATTTGAATTTCTTATTCTTCAGTGGATACAGCTTCTGATTGAAAATGTTTTGCACATAATTTCGAATTTTTAGCAAATAATACTTTGGCCACCAAGGGGCGTAAGGGCTAATTCTTGCTTCTGATTTGTTTTCCATAAAATATGAGTTTCTAAAATATCGATTGAAAAGATTCTTTCGTGCACTGATGCCACTCACGCCGATAAACCTTTTCGGTATATTTTCCTAAAATATTCCATGGTTTCTCCGCAAGGGGGCGTAAATGTATATCTCATTTTTGTCAATATCTCTACTTCTAGGAGTCCGATTTGAAAAATTCCTTCTTTGTTGGATCGTGTTTACAGTGTGACATGTTTTTCATATAATTTCAAAATTTTCAAGAAATTCACAGACTTTCAGCTAGGGGACATAAAGTTAAATTGCTTTCCCCCCTACATCTCTGCTTCTAAATCTCTGATTTGACATTTTTTTCTGCACCGGATACAGCTCCTGATGGGAAATCCTTTCGACATAATTTCTAATTTTTGAACAAATGGTTTGGCCACCTGGTGGCGTAAGATTTAATTTCCGCTTCTGATGTATTCGCAACAAATAATGAGCTTCTACAATCTCAACTGAAAAAAAAGTCATTTGTAGACCAATCCTACCCATGACGACAAACCTTTTGGAACATTTTCTTCTTAAAATTAAGCATGGTTTCTACGCCAGCTGGCGTAGATGTATATCTTACGTTTGTAAACATCTCTACTTCTAGGACTCCGATTTGAAAAATTCCTTCTTTGTTGGACAGTGTTTCCGATACGAAATGCTTTTTCTATACATTTGAAATTTTCAAGTAAATCATGGACTTTCCGCTAGGGGGCACAAAGGTAAATTGCGTTTTCTGCATTATTTCTGCTCCTAAAATTCCGATTTAGGAGCAGTTTCGTTTGTTAAGACTTTTCGTTTAGAAGAGCGACTGTTTCGTTTGGAAATGCCATGTAAATTTTGTTTGTTAAACAAAATTTCGTTTGTTAAGACCCATGTCACTTATTCATTATTAAGAGACATGGGTCTTAACAAACGAAATGACACAGGGCTTCAAACAGCTGAAATAAGAATGAAAGGGTGCATGCTTCGTATAACTCTTAAAGATAAGAAGTGAAACTTATGAATCAGGAACATGAATTGTTGACAGCATCACCATAATGGTAAATTAACTATAACAGCAAGCAAGGGCCTGTTGAGCTGACAACCGTTGGCCAGCCAAATTACTTGACTGGATTCCTGAAGTTAGGAAAATAACAAAAAAGCTCCCGTGGCAGATAGCTGAATGTATTTCGAAAGCATTCCTAAGTGGCACGGAGGAGACTGGCGTAAGAGTGAAATTTTTGTAAAAGGCCTATTGAGACATTCATCTTGCACAGGTTTGTAAATGTTCTTGATGATGATCATCAACATGATGGTATATCACAGAAATTGAAAGAACATGATCGACGTCTGATAAAAGATGGCATTCCTTCAACGATTATTTAAACATTCCAGCTTAATTACGGTACCCTGTGTAATGAGCATTTTGTAAAATTAGGATAAGGAATTTGTTGTATATAATGAAAGTGTAATCATTTAAAAAACGCTGGAATATATTTGCTGATATTCATGGTCGTCAGAGTAAGGATTCCTGTATGGGAGAGTTTTCTGATATGATTAAAGCTTCAAAGAGAATGCGACTCAAAACTTAAGATTTTTGCTTGTGGTCCTCCTACGATAACATAGAAAGATACATTATTTTGTTTCCTAAAAATGTACGAACGTCAGTTCAATGGCCTTTTAAAAATGGATTTCGAACTAATGAATTTGAAATTTGTTGCTCTCTGCTATTTCCTTTCAAGGCTCTTTAAATGCTCCTCACAGATGTTATTTCTAATATTTCGTAAAGAAACTGTTCATTTATAGAAATATTATTTCTTTCAAAAAAAGTTACTAAATTATTAAGAAAGAAAGTTATATTTGTCTTATTCTGCTAGTAATCATATTATTTAATCATTTCAACTGTTAAAATAAGCAATAATTTAATCGCCTATCTGGCAAAACTTGACAATAATTTCATTAAGAATCAATAACTTTTCCTATGATTATGTTGAGATCTACAAGTATATGTGCGCCACATGTACACGTGACGAACATCTGAAATGCCTTGACAAGCTTCCTTAATTTTTACCCTTAAGCCAGTCTAAATACAATCCTGTCACATTTGCTCCAAAAAAATTTATTAATTTTGGGATTGGAATCAATACTTGAATCTGTCCATCCGGTAGTCTGGAGTAGTTTGAGCTAAAAAACGCACAGTTTCATATTGCCCGTGAATTTTTCTATTAAATTTTTGTGGCAAGCATCATTTTACGAGTTCGTAATGCAAATTATTACTTCGATGCATGCGCTCTATGATTGCTAGGAAACCTAATTTACAGCCTATTTTACGATGAAATCTCTGAACCACTGAAGATTTCTCTCTGATTTACCATTTACCATGCAACCAAGCGTCTGTATCATGCGAAATATATCTATTTGTCCATAATCATCATACACTAATGCTTGTAAAAATTGCGACACCCAGAAACAATCGCGCAATTCAAGTGCATTTATATAACAGATTCCTCGTGTTTCCGGAAATAACTGCTTACCTTTGTAGAGCTCTAAAATATTTTTTCACTTTAAAACTCAGCGTCGTGTACAGCTACCTGGAGCAGTAATAACAGAAACTACACGGCGTGGGATTGAATGGAAAAGGGTTTTGATATTTCCAGGCTGCCTCTGTGCGACACCAGAGTTCATTTGCTGTTACTGGTGGAGGCGCTTAATGGGCCAGTCGCTTTACTAAAATGTCCCAGAAATTTTCGTTCGGAAACATATCTGGCGAATGTACAGGTCAGGGAAGAAGCAGTAGCTGTCGTTTATAGAAGATATCTTGGATATTCCGGGCCCTGGAATATAACGCCAGGACAATTCTGAAGGAAGGGTACCACCTATGACTGTAAAACATCCCTGATGTATCGCTGGATGCTGAGCGTTCCCTTTATTTTTACCAGGTAAGATTACGAGTCGAACTCAATGCCATGCCACACCATGACCGTTGATGTTGAGTCGGTGTGACGCTGCAAAATGCGCGCTTCATGGTTTCGTTCATCACGATGTTTTCGAATACGTATACGACCATAATGGTGCATCATATTAAATTATGACTCGTCGGAAAACACTACCTGCTGCAATCAGTGCGCGAATGATTGTGTGCGAGACCCCATTGCAGCATGAGACGTCTGTGGTTGAAGAACAAAGGAATGCCAGTAATTGGCTGCTAGAAACCCGTTTTCTGTAAAGCAGACGACGCAGGACAAAGCCGGAACTGTAAAAATGCTCCACTACTGCGCTGACACCATGGATTTTCCTGTGCCATCAGTCACTGCCACTTGTAGAGATGTCTCTGATGAAGTGCATTCGAGTGATTTTGCAGTACATTTCCTGGATTTATGTGCGTCCGAGACTCATCTGTACAGTGTCGCCGACGCTCGCAACACTGTACTGTCGTTTCGTACCGTACGAGTGACAATTTCGAGGTACGAAAATACAGCTTCTCTCACCTCAACACACGTTCTTCGGTCAAAGTGCGTCAAGTTTTCATAATTTAAACTTCTTTATTGACGAGACACAAGAAACATTCTTTCGAATCAATAATGGCTCTTTACTGATTGCAACGTCTCGTGTAAGCTAGCTCTGTGTAACCAAAGCTGGACACTTCAGAGTACGCTGCGACAAAACCGCTTGCGCATTTTCTCTGACATTTTATACATTTACGTTCCGCATCCTGTGGTACATAACATGTGAGTTTGAAGCTAATACCAGCAGGCTTTAATGGTGTTTTGATTTTCACAAGCAGTAGAATGTTTTATTTTCCTTGCCACGTATTGGAGATTTCGTAAGTGTCTAAATCAGGTAAAATAACACTTCATATTTGATTTATAAATGCCACACACACACCTTAGGCGCGAGTACAAAATTTTATAACCCTTTTTGCAGCTTTTGTAGATCATTCAGTTCCAAAAACAAAGGACATGTGTTCATATGTATGTTAACACGTTAAAAATATCAAATATTCTGTGTTAAGGTAATTCTACCCAAATACATAACAACATAATTGTAACGATGCTAAACAATTCCTTTTTCATTGTGCTTAGTTATGAAAGATAAGATACCTTTTTTTTTCTATTGCAGCACCGCATACTACCGAATCACGTTTTCTAAATTAATTGAAACTCATTTTCTCATTAGCAAATACCTCAAGCGTAATATTGACGTGATAAATTCTTGATTTCAGTAATATACTGCAATAAATTAAAATATGTAGATTGAAGTACAAAATGTTTGGGCACTATTATTGAACATATTCAAGTTCGTGAGAGCAGCGTAAGCTGCACATAAACTTGCTTTGAAGTAATTCTTTAATATCGTTTATACAATGTGGCTTCTGATAACAACTAAATAGCATACTCTTTGCTTAGGCGTTTGGGGAAAAACGACATTCTGGACACAATAGTTTCACTTACCCACAACTTTCGGAACAATCATTGCAATTGACCGTGGTACAAGTTTAGGGCATGTTCTCGCGACATATGTTGTACGTCTTCTTTGATTTAGCACAATACAGGCTTTTAGTCGTTTACGACATAGGTAAACTGCCCAACAAATATCATGCGTATTTACGTCATTGAATTGTCCTGTGGAAAATCGCCATACTTTTCAGGAAACAGCAATAGATGAATAAAGTTACTTGATGTTATTGTTCTGAGGGTTGTCTATCCACATAAGTTTCGTATGTGGGTAAATGATTCCTCTCTCTCTCTCGCAGCTAAAGTTAACGCAGATACATGCTATAAAAATGAAAGAACGAATGAGTGGTATAGATAGCCCTCTTTCACTCAGAGTGCAATCGTTCTGATGGCAAAACTCTTAGAAATAGATTACTGACAAGAAAAGAAAATTTCCTTCGACGCTTGAGGGTTAAGGAGTTCAAAGCGAACCTAAAGCTAAAACCTGTCTGACATGGAAACGGAAAACATATTTCTTAAGAGTGCAAACAGGGTGTATATGGATGAAATTCAATCTGTATAAATTCATGATCTCTGAAATGAAAAAGAAACATATTGCAGTCAACAATTCTTCTAATTATTTCATTGAGGCTGTCGGTATGTGCATTAATAATGTTGCCCTGTGAAAACGGTTGGCACAGCAAAACTTGAAAAAATTCTTATGTTCAACATGCTAATTTAAATAGATACATTATGACATTTGTCTCTCTTGCGTTTCCGTCCGAAAACCGGTTTTATCTGCGCCCTTCTCTGCTGACCGCATACTAATGAAAACGGATGATTGCCAGCAGTAAGGGTGTAACTTCATATTTTGTAGCTCAGGTAAACACCAAAAATATAACTAAAAGTGCTAAGATCCATTTCACAGGAGCAGATAATTTCACAATTTCGTTAATAAAGCGTGGTACTTAAAATATTGTTTTTTCAATTGAAAACAGATCTCTGACCATTTACCGCCTCCACAAAATTTTTCAGTTAATGATATATCAATGGAACCCACAAATTCATGCTTTTTCTTCATTTTTTCATCTGCGTGGGTTACCTGAATACCTCATTCATCTGTCTCCGTGATCTTTTCCGCCACTTTAAGTGTCCAGTCGTAGTCTACTCGTGACCACTGCAAAAGTTCTCGTTTTTTAGGATACATAGATTGTGCATGAAGAAGTTTGCTGTTAAACCGCATTCACGACAGTGTGAGGAGGGTTGCGAATGCTAAAAATCTATACGAGATCCTTTGTAATGCATACCGTGCGGTTGCCTAATGAAATGCAATTCGTGTATCACCACGCAAAATCATTTCCAGCCACCGTTGCCTTTGAATATTGACCAATCGCGTACGCCTATAGCAGGACCTATGACTGATTGTTGGGTTGTTTGTGCACCGCTTATTTTACACCCTTGATGCAGCTGTTTTGAGTAGCCATGAATGTTCTCCTTTTCGAAGATTCCTGCATTTCCCCAACTACATGTTGTCCATTGTAGTACCCCTTCCAGATTCGCTTCAATCACGAATCCTCCAAATTTTGCAGATGTCTGAGCTACGTGTTTGTCGGATTCCTTCGCATTGACCTCCTTATATTTAAAATTTGAACGTCATAGTTCCTCATGTAAGTTAAGATGGCATTTCCCGGTTACTATTTAATCTTGCATTTAATATGTACCTGCTAACTCTGTATACATAGGAGAGATACCACTGAAAGTCCTTAAAAGTATTAGCAACGGAATAAAGGGGGATGATAATTTCTGCAACCCTACAGGTTTTGTTGATGTAGCAGGTCTACTCGGATAAAACAAAATATTTGTACAATGAAAATCATTAATGAATATCAACTAAGATTTATGGAGTAATTTTAAATTGAAGATCAGTCATGAAGAAACTGCAATAACGAAATCCGCAATTTAGCAATTTAGGGGAAACAAAGAATCAATGCCTCTGAAGATGAAAGCAGTCCAACTAGTAAAGGATTTCAGTTATTTATGGAGCCGTTATACAAAAGTGGTCAAGGTCGTAATGGCGTGAAGTTAAGAAAGGAATACGTCACGCACGGAAGCTTTAAGTGCTAAATATATACTGAAGAGCAGTTGAATTAGACACAGCTGGCGTTATGCAAATGTGTCGCTGTGGGAGGCCCTGTAAACGGAAACAACATGACGTATGCAACGATCGGAAAATATAAGGAGTGATGCGACAGGAATCAGTAAGATTCGGACTCAGTATGAGTAAGACGAAGGATCTAAGCTCATTTGATCGTGGGCGAATTGTCGGGGCCCGACGAATGGGTCACTCCATCTCGAAAGTCGTGCAGGCACTGGTATTTTCACGAGCCACTGTGTCACGGGTGCACCGTGAGTACATCAAATCCGGTAAAACCATCCCTGCAAGGGCTAACTACCGTGGACAACAGCAAAAGGATGAGCAGGGTTATTGTCGGCTAGCTTGCATTGTAACAGCAGATATACGGGCCACAGGGCAAGAAATCACTCGCCAATTTAACGCTGGTGCACAAAAGCGTGTAAGCAGCCACACCATCCAGAACCATTTCCTTGCTATGGAGTACAGAAGCCATCGTCCCACGAGGGTACTGCTGCTGACCGCACATCACAGGGTACAAATATTAGCATGGGCGCGGAAACATCGCTACTAGACCCTAGGCATGTGAGAAAATGTTGCCTATACTGATGAGTCGAGATTTACGTTGGTACATGCCGAAGGCAGGATACGGGGACAGCGCAAACCACATGAAGCCATGGATCCTTCTTGCCAGCAGGATACTCCTCAAGCTGTTTGGGTGACATTCTCATCTGGGTACTGTTTACGTGGACTGAAATGGGACCCCTGGTACGTGTGACATCGTTCCTCACAGGTCAACTTTACCGGGATATCCTGGACGACCATTTGCTCCCGTTTGTGCGTCTTCAACATCCCACTGGGGACCTCATCCTGCAACAAGACAATGCACCGTGCCATCGCTCCCGAATTGTATCCGAATGGTTGGACGAACAATCCACTGACGTGACCTCGCTTCCTTGGCCAGCTAGTTCACCTGACCTCAATCCCACCGAGCACATGTGGGATGCCATCGAGAGAGACGTTCGAGTCTCTGACCCCCTCCATCAAATCTTCGTGAATTGTATCATACGGTCGTGGATCCGTATGATTTCCCAACGCTTCCGGTGTCTTGTCGTGTCCATGCTGAGACGAATCGCCGCCGTCATGAGAGCGAAAGACGGTGCTACACGTTACTATACAGGTATCTCTAATTCATATGCTCTTCAGTGTAATTCAACATAATATAGCAAAAGTTTAATATCGCTGATATACCCAAAACAAGTAAGTAAATAGCTGTGCATTTAAAACTGTTAACGCACAGTTAAAACGTAAAATATGTTTGATCAGAATACTTTTAAAGAATTCTAAGAATAGTTTATCGACAAAAATATTACTTTCCGTACATGAGTTTCCAGGCATTCTCTTGTATTTTCGAAACAAAAACACGGGTAAAAGGCTTTTATATCACATTTAGAACAGAAGTACATTGCATATTAATTTTCGCTTTGCTTAATTCTGGTAAGAATGAATTTCAAAAAATGAGAAAAGGGAAAAAAAAAAATAAAAGAAAGGAAAAATAACCCATTTATTGGGTAGCTATAATACGAATTCAAAATTGTAATACTGTATTTGAGCTAACTTAAACACCATAACATTTTTTGACTAAAGTCGGTTATAGAATACAACAAACTTTGTATACTACTACGAAATATGCAACTTCGTCGAGTTCAAATATATAAAGTTCTAAATCAGTGTTTGACGCAAGGATAAGAACACTATTTGCTCAGACAAAATACCGATGTTCAAGATAAATTTATTTATTTTTCAAATAGTATAACGGTGATATAAAAATATTTAATACATAAACACACTACTCTTAAGGTGTTCCCTTTTGCAAAACAGCTGAACTTTTATATCGCTAAAGGAATTAAGTTCTCAGATACGACGTACAATCTATAGCCGGAAATTTACTGTTTTCAAAGCTATCAGGACTTTCATATTATGTTTTCAGCATTCATATTGTAAGTTCTACATTGCAAAAAGCAAATTTAATCCGGTAAACATATTCAGCCCCAGAAATACAGTTTGCAGGACATGGAGAAGTTTCACTTAACAAACGGTCTTCAACACGCGAATTTTCAAGTTAACGAACCCCAATAGCATTTGTACATTACGAAAAGGATTTAGAAAACCAAATTCAGTTTCCACTACCTAGAGCAATTCTGTTGTTTTTTTCAGTGGTATTCAGCACAAAAGTTAAAAATTTATCACTAAAATAGTAGCTTAAAACCATTACTTATAGTTAGCCATCTAAAGTAGATAACACGGCCTTGCCCTTTGGTGTAGATCCAACACTGTGCCACTGTTTTCTGTTACCAAAAGACGATGGCTCACAGTTGTATCTACGTTAAATTGCAAAGATGTATTACCCAGGAAATGTTATGAGCAGTTCCCATTATAGTTGTCTTTCTCTATGTTTTTTGTTTACCATTTTACAAAATTTCCAATGCCGAAGTGGTACGCCGAAATGGCGTAAAACTTATTTTTTTATAAATTAGCCACAAATAATTCACGTAATCACCTCTGAATTGGAGATAAAACCACATTATGCTCAGCACGTGTATATGTGATAATGGAAACAGAGTAACGGGTCAAAATGGTATTTCAAACATAATGCGCAAAACTTGCAGGATTTTAAAGTGCATTTTCCTGTTTTCTCATGCTACTCATTAGTTTGTTTAACATTACATTGCTGAATTTTCTACGAATTTTTGTGATCGCAAATATCTTTGGCATATCGTATTTCCTAAGAAGAATGCCAGAAGCAACAGAACATCTAGAAAAAAATTTCAAATCATCCTGAAAATTATCTTTCATGCAAATAAATTGTAACACAGAACATAAAAAATAAAGTATAAGGATGCAGATGAAATTTCTGTAAAATAAGTTGGATGTCTTCTAACAAATTGTTATTTTCTAAATCTCCCACATATTCTGATGTTTCTGCGTTATCACAAGTCCCCATAAAACAAAAATTAATGCAAGCCTATGCCAGAATATTCATAATTTAAATACGAGATGCGCACTTTGACGTGACTTTCTTAGAGCACAAAAATCATATTCATTTTTATCCTTGTTGGCAGTAAGGATTAAGTGCAGAATGAAATGGAACAGAGAATGGTAAGTTTTTGTTACTGAACTACTCCTCTTCTTGTAGGTTTAATCATTGGAAATTCAGATAAATGACAAGCATTAAACAGGGCAAAAACGTAGTCTTTATTGACTGTGTTGTCCTGTAATTTCACAAGTACAAGTACTCGCAACATGTTAAGCTAGAAAATGATGTTCGCGTAAAGGAGATTAAATTCGTGTAAATATTTCGAAGGTCAAAGTACCATTGTTGCACAAATGTGTGCGATAAAATTAATATGAAAATATCTTTATATATACTGCGTATTCATATGCAGACAATCTGCGAAGGTAAAACAAGTTGAGGTAAACCGAGTTGGTCACCTGTAAAGTAGGTGAACGTCATACATAGGTTTTTAAATGTTTTCCGGGGAAGCACTGCTCAGTAATGGCGACACTTACCACTGAAACAGAAGAACAACTCCTTGCAGCGTGTTATACAGATGGATGAAATTTAGGCGTAATGAAATATCTCATGTTGAACTTGGTAGGTTGCTGTAGGCATACTTAGAATAATAGTCGTTAATGCTACGTTTTAAACAGATGTCGAATCCGCCTGAAACAGAAATAGAAATTATTAATTTATTTAGGAATACTGGTTATCTGTATTTTTTGTGGTAATCAAAATTGGTAAATTAGAAAGGAATGAGAAGTAAAATTGAAATAAAAGCCAATATATATTGTATATGAGGAAATAAAAATACCAAGGAATGATATTGAAAGTAATTCGCATTGTTTCACATTTTACTGCAAACTGTGGTAGCTCTAAGCCGAATAATATACTTCCAAAAGGTTTCATAGCTTAATTCTTTATAGGGGATTATTAGTTGGTACATATACAAAATACCTAACTGAGATGTTAAAGCTCAGCGAGACGTAACTAGCGCCGCCTCATCTTAAGATATAAAATGTAGTACACAGAAGCCAACATACAGATTAATGCCGCAGCACACTGTGCATGTATATTTCTGTTAAATTCAATTCTGGTAAACACTCAGCCCTCATCCACCAGGATACAAGATGCAGCCCACAGAAACCAACATGCATTGCTGATGCCGGAGCAGACTGTGTATGCATTTTTCGGTTGATTTAAATCCTGGTAAAGAACAGTCAGTCGAGCTACTCACAGCACGTGAGTGTTACGTTCTCGGTAGAAAAATCACTTCGCAAATCGGATATGTTAGTTTTGTTACGCTAATCGGGTTATTCAAGGCTTTTGTTTGTTCTTCAGTTTTTTAGTAACATTTTCAGTAACGCCAAATACCAGGGTTTGTATGCATTGTGTACGGATCCTTAGGCCTAACTATAATATTTGCTAAAATTTAATTTAAGTAGTAATAATAATGTTATTGCATATTTTTCCCACTAAAATAAGAGACGGGCGGTATATAGAAAACAGCAATAAAAAAAACTGCTCTAAGCAAATAGTCATCAAATCGAAGGAAACTATTGTCCATCAAAGAAAACCTTCGCTGCCATAGTCTCCCTAACGTTGTTTGCTTTCCGGCATAGCATATTACCTCTGTCTTGTCGCGGTTGTCGACTATTTTACGTTATCTCTACAAGTGTTGCAGTTCTTCACGCAAAGCTTCTGGTACATAATATGGAACCCTTAGATCGTTGCTTTGGGTGCTGTGATCTTATATTCACCATACCGTCGAAAACTAAATAATGGATCTTAATGAAAATGTTTTTGTTGTATCATATATTTATTTAAAACTTTTTTGATTTATTAGTGAAAAATGAGAAAATATTATAAGTATGTAAGGCATTTTCAGGACTTTTGAACAAATGTGTCACACTACGTTATATACCCAAAACACAAACAGCAATTTCTTTAAGTTTGAAAATCAAGTCTTTGAAAACAGAGATTCACAGTATTTAAAGAAGATAATAGTAAAACAAACAATGCTCACGGTTTAGGGCACTAACATTTCAACGAAGCTGCAGAAGAGTGCCAAATTTTGACAGCTGGCTCAACGTTGTAATCTGGAAAAGGATCATGAGTTTCTTTAAATTTTTCTTCTGCAATCGTTCGAAAAACCGTTAAACACACAGACGTTTTTGTCGATTGTTTTACAAATGCAGTAGCACCCTTTAAAACAAGATTACAGAAGTAGATAACTGGAAACATATGTTCACTACCCTAGGAAAAAGTTTGTCAAACTAAATTAAAGAGACCACAATTTTTTGTGAAATATTTTGCATGTTCATCATCGTCATTAAACTCCATCTAAGAAATTGAGATTCATATCCGACAATTTATTCCTACATTCGTCTGGATCTATTAAATCTTGCTACTTTAAAATTGCACAAAGTCAACCATCTAGCTGTGAATTTGATCCAAAACCAGCATTGTTGGTTTTGGGTTGAAATTGCTGAAACCCACTTCATATACTTTGCCACACGGAATTTTGTCGAAGAGACACATTAAAAGATCATATGATATTTTCTCATTTATATCAAGCTATCATGAATGTTTTCTAATTATTAATATTTATTCAGTTGAAGATGCAATAGCTCCATTTGTAGAAATATTGATATTTTGTTTTTTGGTTTTAACCACCACCTTAAGCGGCTCCATCAGTTATACGCAGACATTGATGCTTATTTCGTCCCTACTTGTCTTAGGGACGGCAAGGATCCAGTGCAGTAAGACAAATACTTAAACCGTGCCTCATCCGGTGCTTAGACGAAATATTAGATGCCAGCACTGAACCAATTGCGCCAACGGGACCAACCACTAGTATTTTCTATAACTGAAGTAAGTCATGAAAGTATTCTGAGTTTTAAAAACACTTTAATTTTTTTACAAACATGGCATACAAAATAAAATAAACGTTAAAAGTGATAAGTGGTATAATTCTTCCAGATGTCTTTCACTTACAAATTAATCTAGCATTCAAGGGAAATCAGAAATATTTCAAGTTATGGAACCATTTTACGCTCCTACATTTGCAAGGTATGATATGATAAGGTTACTACAAGAAATGATGAAAAAAAAGGTAAATGTTGTTACCGAATGCAGAATCTGGCAGCGTTATACAAATTAATTACCTACAAAATAAATCCTTGGTCACAAACACACACTTGTTCCAGTTATTTTGCCATTGTTTGTAGATTATTAAGACCCTCATTAGGTTGCTTTTCATGTGTTCCACTAAATCGAAACGTTTGCCTTTCATAACTGCCTTAACTTTCGGGAACAGACAAAAGTCAATCGGTGGTAAGTCTAGTGAATAAGGAGGGTGAGGGAGCACCGGAATCAGTTTTTCAGTCAACACCGGCACAGCAGTGTGATTTGCGCATTCTAGTGGTGAAGCATCCACCTACAAGTTTTCTTCTGTGGCCTCTTGTAACGGAAGGTTCGGTTTCCGTTCCAGGACAGTGAAATTTTTAAGACTTGTTAATGAGTGGTGTCATAAGCAAATAAAGCACGCGAATCACTTTGGCAAACATGTAAAGGTTTTGCAAAATAAGCTAAAAGTAATGCCTTACAATACAAGATTAATGAAGTATGTTGCTAAAGGCGACGATAGAGGAAAACTACTGAAGATTCTTCCAGAGTGTCACTCCTTGTGGCCAAAACAGGTAAAGGTCCCGCTGTAGCTGAGAAGATTGTAAATACAGCAGCAAAATTAAGGCGAAAATTTTGCTCGGAGAGAAATCATAACGGGTTATTGATAAAATCCCTTTGTCAAATGTCAATGCTGCACTCCGCATAACATCAATGGCACACAAGGCGGAAGAGCAGCTGCTGTCAGATGTAAATGCCAGCAGATAATTTGTGTTTCCAGCAGATATTTTGCTTACGATTAAACGAAACTACTGATGTGCAGAGCTTGAATCGCCTCTTTCGAAAAATTCAGTTGTGGACTGTTGTACTCGTTTCTGCACAGCAATTTTCACCTCATCTGTGTCATCAAATCGTTGTCCCCGGAGACTGTCTTTCATTGGATCGAACTGGCGGAAGTCGGTGGGCTACATGTCTGGGCTATACGGTGGATGGGGAGATCACCGATCGCCTGATTTGTTGCCAGAAATGTGTGTGGTCTCGCATTGTCATGGTTAATGTGGATACGTTCCAGATACTTGTTCGTTCTGTTCCTACTTATGTCATCTCTAAGCAACTTGAGCGTCTCAATGTAGCGCTCACTGGTCACGGTACTGCCACGTTCCAAAAAATCAAGATGAATGACAATGTCATATTAAAAAACAGTCACCATAACGTTCTGTGCTGATCGATGGCCCTTGAACGTCTTAGTCCTTTCAGAAGAGATGAGACGCCATTCCATGGTTTGATTCTTAGTGTGCGTATCGTAAATATATGCCCGCGTTTCATCTCCTGTCTCCAGGTCGAAAACAAACGTGTCTTCTTTGGTTTGAAACTCATCCAGCAGATCAGAGCAGTGTTCCACCATTCATTCCTTCAAATTGGTTGTCAACTGCCGATGTACTCACTTTGCACACACTTTCCAGTACGCAAAGCCATCTTTCATCTTCCGTATGGAATTCTGACCACAGTCGCAATGTCATACAGAAGATAAATGACAACCAGTGCAGCAAGCTTACGGGTTGTAAATCGTCTTTTCGCGCAAACCAGTTTATCAACCCGCTGACGATTCGGGTCAGTTTTCGCAGATGTTGGTCTTCCACTGAGTGATTTGTCTTCAATGCTGGTTTTCCCTTCTTTAAATTTCTTCATTTATCTGTGCAGTGCACATTGCTCTTGACAATGGTTTCTCTTCCGTGAACATTATGTACCCCTCTGTGGATGTCCGATGGCTTGCACCCTTCCTTGCTCAAGAACTCAACGACGGCACGTTGCTTGGAATCCATTTTTACGTGCAATGAAGAAGAAGGGTTATTATAGAGGATGAGTCACTCTACCAACATATGAAATTTGAACGACCTCTGTCAATTAAAAAAAAACAGTTATGCCCGCTCTTTCATTAATTTCGGTACAACCCTCGAAATTTATGGCAGAATAAAAAAATATACCCATTTTCCTGCATGATAGAACCGAAGATGTAATTATGCTCTGTTTGAAATCGACAACATGAAAGAAACTGCAGTGAAGTTAAACTGTTTTCTCTCTGAAGGAACGAACGTGAACACACTCGGTCTGCCGTGGTGTTGACGTGTATGGGCGATGGCATGATATTGTAAACAATCGTAATTTTGAATCGGGTCACTGGGAAGATGAGACTGCTCTGAAACTGTAGACAAAATATCATCTCATGAGAATATATGAAACTTTTTTTTCATTCCATTTCCTTAAAAAAATTGGACTTTAGGAAGTTTAATTAATTAAACTAGTAAACACTCCCAAAAAATACGCTGAATCACGCCTTCCGTTCTACCCGAATGAATAAAATTTAAGTTAGCAAACTTGGACTGTGCTAATAGAGCTTAGGGTTGTTCCCGGTATGTGTCAAAAAAATAAAGTGGAAAAACATAAAATATGCAAAGAAATTTGCCCAACAATTTCTACTGAAGAAACAAATTACTCAAACTTATTAAAGAACAAAACAAGAAGACTTTTAATTATACGATATTGACAGAATTTACTAGTGTTATATGCTTTCGGGAAACAATGACTTATGGTACTAAAGGTGTGTGCAGAAAAAATACACTGTCTTAGATTTGACATCATGACAGCTAACATCAATATATTTTCATGTGAAGATGCATCTCTAAAAAAACAAATTCTTTAAAAATTCGGTTAAAACATTGTAAAATGATTGCAAGACCAGTAGTGATAAAACCCAATAGGCTAAAATTGTGCTGCTGTAATATATATTTTTTTCAAGTTGTTAGTTTCGAAACTGGATTCACGAGATTTAAAAATTGCGGAAATCCTCATTATATGGATCAAAAGAGAGATGATTTCGTTTTAAAACAGGTGAACAAAGACCAGCAGAAAATTCTGATACTGAATTGGACCCATTGATTACATTATCGTGAGAAAATGCTTTGGAGGACGAAAACGAACTCCTTGAATCCCAATAAGAAGTGCAAGCACACAACTTAACTTTAATATTCCAATGTTCAAAAGAAATGACTTATTCTATGTATTCATGTGCAACATTGTACTTCAATACATTTTTGCAAGTAATCTTGATTATTTTTTTACAGAGCTGCTAAAGAATAAAAATTGTTGTTTAACATTCGTTTTATCAGACAATATAAATATTTGATGGATATCTAAAGCGTCGCATTTTACTCTGCAAAATTTTAATTTAAGATATAAACACACACGGAACATACAGTATAACTGAGAATTTGGCAATTCCGAAGGTAAACGGAATTTTGATGATTCTACTTTTTAAAAAGAAGGAAACGTAGTAACTTTAAATCATCTGTGTACATAACCACTTGTGTTACTCCAAGTAATGGTACCTAATAATATTGAAAATTTATTTCACTAAAGTATAAGAAAAATTAGTAATATATAAGGTGATTCACTATGATTTTTTGGTAGTATGTTAATTTCAAAGTTGTTTTGAAAGCGATTTCATAATCGCCCTCAGAGTCACTATCCGGGGAAAAACATTTACTACAGTATATTCTATTATTTTTATTTAAGTAAAAAATCAAAATCTCGGACAATATGAGTTACATTGAGTCTACATCAAATATACATATCAAATAACCATGGGATTAGTGACGGTAGTTTGGACATACCCAGATTGGGAAGAATTATTCATTTCGTTTCGGAAAAATGTGTTATCTCCCGAAGAAACATTTCCTGCAGAATAAATATGTCGTTTTCGTAACGCTAACAAATCTGAAATGACTTTCAGAAACAAAATCGATAAACAAATGTTTCATTTCCAAAATTTATGCTATAAAATAAAAAAGTCTACCATTCCCTTTAGGAAAATGTATAGATATTGGACAATGGGTCAACTCAAAGTGAAATAAAATATATGTGCGTATTTGTGTTTATCAATTTAACAGTGAAGCAAATGGAACGTTCATGTCAAATTAATACAGACATTTGGCGTGGACTAGGAACATCAAACAGAAGCCACCGCTATAAACGTGGAAAGAGCGATGACTTCTGTTTGATGTTCATGTCAAATTTTGAAAACCAAATCATAATCATTTGAAATCAAAATCTTTAGCTCAAATTTTGTGCCTTTCAAAATGTAGGTCTGTAAGATTAAATGCAAGTCATCCACTTTTGGTTTATTTTCTCACTTCACTTTGAGTGTGTTTCTTGCCAACAAATATCATTATGAGAGCATATAGTCTAAATGAAGATGTCGTGCATATACACTATCTACCAACAAGTAATTGGGCACCTGTGATAGCAGAGGCAAAAAAAGCTTATTCACCTTCAATAGTTGGTGGAGCCGTCACGAGCGGCGATTACAGCAGCGACCCTCCGGGGCTTACTCTTAACCAAGCGTTGTACGACGGCTAGCGGTATTTTCTTCCACTCGGCTTTGAGAAGAGAGGTCAGTTCCTTCACCGATTTCGGACGGTGGAGGCACCCCTTAAGTCGACGCTTCAACTCGTCTCAGAGGTGCTCGATAGGGTTAAGGTCCGGGCTCTGCGCAGGCCAGTCCGTTCGATTAACCCCATTGTCACCATATCAAGCCATGGTGGACCTCGCAACATAGCAGGTGGCATTGTAATCTTGAAAGAAACATGGGTCCACCCGGTAAAACTCCCAAAACGTAGGAAGCGCATGGTCATCCAAAATGGTGCAGTACGTCTCGGCGTTGAGTCTACCAGGAATTGCAACAAAAGGTCCCGTGACCTACCAGGAGAAACACCCCCATAGCATAATTCCAATGCCGCCGAACTTCACAGATGGCACAATAAATTCCGGCAGGAGGCGTTCTCCAGGCAGACTCCAAACCCAGGCCCTGCCATCCGAACGGTAGAGGGTGAACCTTGATTCGTCGCTCCAATGAACCTGTTTCCACTGTTCAACGGTCCACTGTAGACATTCTTTGCACCACGTTAGCCAAGCAGCGCTATTGGACTTGGTGATCAAAGGCTTGTGGACGGCAGCACGTCCATGATAACCGAGCAGATGGGCTACCTTACGGATGGTATTAATCGAAAGAACACTCCCGGATGCCTGTTGAAATTCCTCGCGGATGTGGCCCATCGATGTGGTGCGGTTCTTCCGAATTTCTCTGGCCAAAACAAGCCGGTCTCTAACTACCAGCTTTGTAGGTCTGCCGTGTCGGGGCATATTCCGACAGTCACCTTTTATCTTCCACTTGCCAATCACCTAAGTCACTGTCGATTTGGGGTACTTCAACTCGCTGGATATGTCACGAATGGATCGGCCATTTCTGTGATACCCAACGATCACACCTTTCTCGAAATCAGACAGCTTCGAACTGCGTGGCATCTTGCATGCGACTGGTTGCGTTGTTGTTTCCCACACGATACTTAACGGCGGTGGCCGTGACGTGTATCAGGACCGCAGATATCGTTGATTGCACGGGTGTCCAATTGCTTTTTGGTAGATAGTGTACATTACGTTAAATAACTTACTCCGTCTTTGCACGATATCTTTAATTTAAAAAAGATTGATATTTACAAGATTAAAAACCCATTAGTACTTTCGGGTCGACAATCGACACGTCTTCATATAGAGAAGAGCTGCTGCTGCACAGGTGCCCTCGTATATATGTCCGAGTATGATGACGTACAAGGTATGGAATAGCGTGGTAAGGGTGTCACTCTGTTGCCATCATTTCATTGCTAAATCACGAATCAGATGATGTCAATGTGGAAATATGTGAAACAGTGTGCAAAATAAATATATTTGTTATAACTTACATATTTAACAAGAAATGTTATGTAAGTTCATGGCTGTAAAGAGTCTCTTCAAAATTCTGTGTAATTCAATTGCGGAATTATCGTTACAGCATCCGTCCCCAAAGGCCTCGATGTACTGCATAAACTTTCAGTTATATGCAACGAGTATACAAAGGCGGGTGTATATAGCAACTTAATGTTTTTACAATCCGGTTGGGCAGTGTCTTGTGCCACATATCTGGCGAGCGTTGTGTTACTATGATTAACGCGAATGTCATATTTATGTTCCTGCATTCGAGTTTCAAGGCTACGTTTTGTAGAACCTACATAGTTGCTTACTTGTTCACCATTGGAGACATCTATAATTAATATATTATATACACCCCATTAACACAAATTATCAGGTTGTTCCCTATCTTTTTTGAGAAGTGAAAATAGATTTCTGGATCTCATGACAAAATGAGTATCACAGTTCATACATGTGCGTGTCAGAACATTAGTAATGCTTGGATACTGCTCTATTGTGCCAATAAAACGCTTTGCTGGTTTTTGTTCTTTGGTCAAACATGTTGATTTATCGTTTCAGATTCTTCGATAGATTCGGTTGATCATATATTTGGGATAATTATGTTTGGCGGCTAAATCAAAAATTAAATCTATTTCAAGTTTAAGCAAGCTGTTAGCAGATGAGTGCGAGAAGGCTCTCTTGATTAAAAAGTTGATAGCGGATAGCTTACATGCTATTGGATGTGAAGAGTTAAAAGGGATTAAACTACTGCCGGCAGTGAGTTTTCAATATGCAGAGTAAGAAAGGTTGCGTGTTTGATTCAATTTCCATCGTGAGCCCGATAGTGGGAAAAACAGTTCAAAAAACGCGTCGGCGAACTTAGCTAAATCATTCTGTGTATGAGGCCAAAATACAAGGAAGTCGTCGACGCACCTGATATACAAACTGGAGGAAAGGGAAAACTCATTGAGAACTTCGTTCTCAATGTGTTGAAGCCGAATTTCTGCAAGTGCAGATGAAGGTGGAGAACCTATGGGTGAGCCCTCAACTTGCTTGTAAATTCGATTATCGAATTTAAAGTATGAACGCTGCTTAACAAATCTAAGAGCGTTCATAATGGCTGAAATTTCAGATGTGGGGACTTGGGACTCCGCACGTTTGGCCTCTATAACGAGGTGGGTGGCGTCTACTGGTACAAAAAAAACCTCACACATTCCACAAAAAAGCTCAAACATTGACAGATAACTTCTGAAAGGCCTTCACCCCCCCTCCCCGCTGTCGTGTGCCCGATATCTTTGGGCGTCTGAAACTGCATAAGGAGGGGCATCCTATTAGTCCACTAGTCGCGGGTTATGTTAACCCGACTCGACCCCTTGAAAAGCTCTGGCGCATTATTTAGCAAATTTTGCTGTGAATTCCCCTTATTCTGTGAAACGTTTTACTGTAGCAATTGAAAGAGCTAGAATGTTTCAGCCACATTCTAAACATTTCACCCTAGCCTCCCTAGATGTTGTTGCTTCGTACCCCAATTTACCAGCTAACGCCACCCACCTCATTATAGAGACCAAACGTGCTGAATCCCAAGTCCCCATATCGGAAATTTCAGCCATTATGAACGCTCTTAGATATTTTAAGCAGCGTTCATACTTTAAATTCGATACTCGAATTTACAAGCAAGTGGAAGGCTCACCCATGGTTTCTCCACTTTCATCTGTATTTGCAGAAATTCTGCTTCAGCACATTGAGAACAAAGTTCTCAATGAGTTTCCCCTTCCCCTAGTATTTATATCAGGTACGTCAACGACATCCTTGTACTTTGGCCTCATACACAGAATGATTTAGCTAAGTTCGCCGACGCGCTTTCATCTGTTTTTTCCACTAACGTACTCACGATAGATACTGAACCAAACTACTCTCTACCATTCTTGGACTTTCAAATCACCCGTAACCCAGTAACACGCAACCTTTCTTACTCTGTTTAACGAAAACCCACTGCCGGTAATGGTTTAGTTCCTTTTAACTCTTCACATCCATTACCACATAAGCTCTCCGCTATCAATTTTTTAATCAAAAGAGCCTTCTCGCACTCATCGGCTAACAGCTTGCTTAAACTTCAAATAGATTTAATTTTTGATTTAGCCGCCAAACATGGTTATCCCAAATATATGATCAACCGAATCTATCGAAGAATCTGAAACGATAAATCAACATGTTTGACCAAAGAACAAAAACCAGCAAAGCGTTTTATTGGCACAATAGAGCAGTATCCAAGCATTACTAATGTTCTGACACGCACATGTATGAACTGTGATACTCATTTTGTCATTAGATCCAGAAATCTATTTTCACTTCTCAAAAAAGATAGGGAACCACCTGATAAAATTGTGTAAATGGGGTGTA
The DNA here is from genome assembly GCA_039090855.1 of Macrothele yani. Lineage (NCBI taxonomy): Eukaryota > Metazoa > Arthropoda > Arachnida > Araneae > Macrothelidae > Macrothele > Macrothele yani. Next base: position 73,891,741 of record CM077033.1, on the reverse strand, counting down.
TATAATATACTAATAATAGATGTCTCCAATGGTGAACAAGTAAGCAACTATGTAGGTTCTACAAAACGTAGCCTTGAAACTCGAATGCAGGAACATTAATATGACATTCGCGTTAATCATAGTAACACAGCGCTCGCCAGATATGTGGCACAAGAAACTGTCCAACCGGATTGTAAAAACATTAAGTTGCTATATACACCCGCCTTTGTATACTCGTTGTATATAACTGAAAGTTTATGCAGTACATCGAGGCCTTCGGGAACGGATGCTGTAACGATAATTCCCCAATTGAATTACACAAAATGTGGAACAGACTCAATACGGCCATGAACTTACATAACATTTATTGTTAAATATGTAAGTTATAACAAATATATATATTTCGCACCCTGTTTATCATATTTTCGCATGGACAACATCTGATTCGTCATTTAGCATTGAAATGATGGCAACAGAGTGACACCCTTGCGACGCTATTCCATACCTTGTACGTCATCATACTCGGACATATATATATGGGAGCACCTGTGCAGCAGCGGCTGTCCTCTCTCTGAAGACGATTCAATTGTCGGCCCGAAAGTACTAATGGGTTTTTAATCTTGCAAATATCTGTCGTTTTTTACGCTTTCCAACCGTAGGTTGAAGAAGCGTATATGCTCCAGCTTTGTCCGTCCGTCCGTCCGTCCTCACGATAACTGGCGTAAAAATCGTCGATGAAATTTTAGAATGTGGTAGGGGACCACCGGGGGACGAACACTATTGAAAATGGGACAAATGGGGTCAAAGGTCACGACGTAGGAGGGGAATCATTCCATTGACCTTATGTGTCATAACTTGCGTAAATATGGTTCGTTTTCAATGAAAGTTTATTATGTGGTAGTGGACCACCGAGGGACGAAACCTATTGAAAATGGGACAAATGAGGTCAAAGGTCACGACGTAGGAGCGGGATCATTCCATTAACCTTACGCGACATAACTTGCGTAAATATGGTTCGATTTTAATGAAAGTTTACTATGTGGTAAAAGACCGCCTGGGGGCGAACCCTATTCAAAATGGGTGAAGTGAGTCAAAGGTCAGGACATAAGATCGGGATGCATTCCATTGCCCTTATGCGTCATAACGTGCGTAAAAATAGTTCGATTTCTATGAAATTTCAGTATGTAGTAGGGGACCTCCTGGCGACCAACCCTATTGAAAATGGACGGAATGTGGTCAAAGGACAGGACGTAGGATTGCAATCCATTCCATTGCCCTTATCCCATATTATTAAGATGGACGTCAAATAATTTTTCTACCTATACTTCCAATGGAAAGACTTTTGTAAACATTTCCTTCACAATTAATGTGTTCCCAAGGATGAAAATTTGTACATCAATTAAAATAACTTCATATTATAACTTGGAAAACTTCATATTTTTTAAAACATAACCATAATTATATTAAAAATCTATCACTTTTCCTTTGGTGGTGTTGAAACCAGAGAAAAGATGGCGCGACCTGTACTTTGATGACATCAGTGGACAAAAAATGTTGGATTGCATAATTACGGTTATGGTTTAAAAAATATTAAGTATTTCAAGTTATGAAATGAAACTATTTTAATCGATGTTCAAATTTTCATCCTTGTGAACGCATTAATTGTCCCAAAAAAGGATGGCGCGACCTGTATTTTCATGACGTCAGTAGACAAACAAATGTTGAATTGCATAAATATGGTTATGTTTTAGAAACTATTAAGTATTGCAAGTTATAAAATGAAGATATTTTAATCGATGTTCACATTTTCATCCTTGGGAAGGCATTAATTGTGAAGAAAATGTGTTCAGAAGTTTTTCCATTGGAAGTATAGGAAGCAAAATTACTTGACGTCCACCTTACAGTAGCAATTCTTGTATGTATGTAAGTACATTTTATTTTGAAAACGGCTCCAAGAATTTTGATAAAAGTCGTTAACCTACCAATTTCTGGTACTAGAAATCGATTTAGCTTGATCTCGACTTTAGGAGAATTCGTTTAGTGGATTAAATAACCACCCCGAATTATAACGATTTTAGTGATGGTGTTGTCCCATTAATGTTACCAATGCTTAGAAATCTTATGACGTCATAATCTCGCCTTTGAAAATGTTGGCGCGCGGTCACGCCATCTGTCTCATTACGTCACGCATTGTGTGTGGATCCTATTGAAGTTTTATGACGTCACACTTGCGGTAAGCAGATGGAAGCGATTCCCATCTGCCTCATTACGTCACGCGTCGTGTGCGTATGTCGGTCCGCAGGATAACTCGCGTAACAATCGTTCGATTTCGATGAAATGTGAGTATTTGGTAGGGGATCACATGGGAAGAAACCCTATTTAAAGAGAAAGAAGTGGGGTCAAATGTCAGTACATAGGAGCGGGATTCATTCCACTGCTTTTATGCGTCATAACTAACGTAATAAAGGTTCGATTTTGATGAACGTTTAGTATGTGGTGGGGGACCACCTGGCGACAAACCTTATTGAAAATGGGAGAAATGGGGTCAAAGGTCATGACATAGAAGCGGAATCACTTCCATCGCCATTATGCGTCATAACTTACGTAAAAATGCTTCGTTTTGGATGAAATGTTAGTATGTTGTAAGGTCTTGCCTGGGGACGAATTCTGTTGAAAATGGGCAATATGGGGTCAAAGCTTAGGACACAGGAGCGGAATCTATTCCATAGTCCTTATGCATCATAACTTACGTAAAAATGATTTGATTGCGACAAAATTTTATCATGTTATTTCGGTGGTATACCAAACCGGTTCTGTTTAATATCATCAAAATGTAATGAAAGGGCCTGGCGCAGGACCGAGTTTTATTAAACAGCCATAAGGTCAGGTGATGCGTAACATCACAGCCTCTCCTTGACAAATGTCAACCCCGCCTTCTCGTGGTGCATCCTGTTCCCACTAAAGGGGCTCTGACGACCGCCAATAGCGGTATAACTATACCATCGGGATCAGAGGAAATGCTATCCCACACTCACCAACCCGCTTGGCCAGCGTGGTGAGTTATGGCCAAACACCTCCAAAATGACTCTACAACTTAAATCTTGGCCCTCAGTCTCCGGCAGCTGGAATGTACCTGGCCAAGGCAGCGGCCAGTGCGACATGAAGGCAGAGGGTGCTAAGAATCCCCGGAGGACCGGACTAGGCTGCCATTTGATGCTGCCTTGGCTACCTATAACGGACGCTCCCTATCTTCTGATTCAAGGCTTCTTGAATTGGAAGAGGAACTACAAAGGATCAAGTGGGACATCGTCGGGCTAAGTGAGGTAAGGAGAAAAGGAGAAGATCTCATTGAACTGAAAAGTGGACATCTCTTCTATTATCGTGGGACAGATACTGGCAGAACTAGTGGTGTTGGATTTATAATAAACAAGAAACTGAAGGATAAAGTGGTAGAAGTTGAAAGTTGTTCTGACAGAGCTGCACGACTCGTTATCCAACTATCGAGAAGATACCAGGCTCAGATTATTCAAACTTATGCACCCACCACAAGTCATCCTGAAGAAGAAATTGAAGAATTTTATGAGGAAATTCGTCATCTAAATAATAAAGGTAAGCAGCACTTGAAGATAATTATGGGAGATTTCAATGCAAAAATAGGGCACCGGCAACAGAATGAAACTTCAGTAGGTAAATTCGGTCACGGCAACAGAAACCAGCGTGGAAATACTCTCGTTGAGTTTGCAGAGGCAGAAGGATTTTTCATCTTGAACTCCTTTTTCAAGAAAAAGCCACACAGGAAATGGACATGGAGACATCCAATTGGGACGACAAGTGAAATTGATTTTATTATGTGTAACAAAAAATTCGTCATCGAAGACTGCAGTGTGCTGAACAAGTTCAACACAGGTAGTGACCATAGATTGGTGAGATGTAAGATGCACCTCAACACTAAACTGGAACGTGGCAAGCTCATAAGACAAACAAAATGTATTGACATAACCAACCTTAAAAAACACCATAATACTTTCAAGTTGGAACTGAAGAACAGATTCTCTGCTTTAGAAGGCCTAACATCGGAAGAAGTGGATATTTCGGAAGTTAACAGAAAAGTAACCAAAGCTCTTATGGAAACAGCAACAAAATTAGCTGGGTCTAAGAACAAGTTGCATGTGAACAAATTATCAGGAAAAACCAAAATGTTGATGCAAAAAAGACGAGAGATGAGGACAACTAAAGAAGATGTGACTTCCAAAGTGGAATATATAGAGCTATGCAAGACAGCACGAAAAAGTATCACTGAAGACGTAAGGAAATTCAACTGTGAGCTAGTGAGGAAAGCAATTGAAAACAACCAAAGCCTTAAGATAGCAAAGGGACATCTCAGTAAGGGAAGAAAACAGATTATGGCTCTGAGAAAAGAAGATGGTTCTATAACAAGAAATAGAGGCGAAATATTGACAAGAGTAAAAGATTTCTACTCCAAATTATATGAAAGGGATGATACATGTACTCCAGACATCATGAAAGGTACCAGACTTCTTCCAGTCCTCCCAGCAGAAGTTGCTCATGCAATCAAGAACATGAAGCGGGGGAAAGCTCCAGGAGAAGATGGAATTACTATAGACATCATACAAGAAGCAAGTGGAGAAATTGAAACAGTACTCGCCCAAATTTTCACTCGATGCCTTAATGAAGGGAAGATTCCTGAGGATTGGAACAATGCTACAATGATCCTGCTACATAAAAAAGGTGACATTGAGGATCTCATGAACTACAGACCTATCAGCCTCCTATCAGTGGTTTATAAAATCTTCACTAAAGTTCTGTCACACCGCTTAAAGGTATCACTGGACATGGCTCAACCGAGAGAACAAGCTGGATTCAGGAGTGGCTACAGCACAATAGATCATATCCACGTACTGAGAGAACTAATTGAAAGAGCGAGGGAATATGAACTTCCATTGTGCATGGCTTTTATCGATTATGAAAAAGCCTTTGATTCGGTGAAACCATCAGCAGTTACCACGGCTCTGAAATCCTGCGGTATTGAAGATGCATAGATTAATATTATTAATAACATCTATGAAAATGCAAGTGCAAAGATTCGGCTGTTTGAAAATACAACACACATAAAAATTGGAAAGGGAGTGAGACAAGGTGACACCATATCTCCGAAGCTCTTTAATGCCACATTGGAAAATGTCTTTCAATCACTGAACTGGGAAAACAAAGGGATAAAGATTAATGGAGATTATCTAACCCACCTTCGTTTTGCTGATGACGTAGTCATTTTTGCAACTACCCCATCAGAGCTGCAGAGTATGATCCAGGAACTTGCTGACAAGAGTAAAGAAGTGGGATTAAAAATGAACTTTCAGAAGACAAAAGTGATGTTAAATGCTTTTACAAGAAATGAAGATTTATCGATTGATGGAGAAAAACTGGAGATAACAGATACGTATGTTTATCTTGGACAGCAGATATCAAGTGAGGGTCACATTGATGAAGAAATTAATAGGCGTACAAAACTTGCCTGGAGAGCTTTTGGAAGAAACAGCATAATTTTCAAGAGCAATATGCCATTATGTCTTAAAAGAAAAGTGTTTGATCAATGCATCCTTCCAGTGCTTACGTATGGTGCAGAGACGTGGACCTTAACTAAAAGAGACATACAAAGGCTGCAGACAACTCAAAGAAGCATGGAGAGGTGCATGCTTGGTATAACCAGGAGAGATAAGAAGAGGAACTCGTGGATCCGAAAAATGACGAGAGTGGAAGACATCATGATCAGAGTTAAATCCCTGAAATGGCAATGGGCTGGACATACTGCCAGAAGGACAGACCATAGATGGACAGCCGAAATTTTAGATTGGATTCCAAGGGACAGGAAAAGACCCAGAAAAAGACCACATGGGAGATGGGTGGATGAAATTCGTAAATATGTGGGAGTGACATGGAGGAGACTGGCACAAGACAGACCGTTGTGGAGGAAACTTGGGGAGACCTTCGTCCAGCAGTGGATTGATAATGGTTGACAATGATGATGATGATGATGATTCTTATAACTTGAGTAAAAACTTGAGTAATGACTTCTGGTATGTTGGAAAGCTTATTATAGTCAATGATTCCATGATTTTACTAACTTGTTTAAATTAAACATACGGTGCAAAGACGGTGTAAGTTCTTTAATGTATGAAAGCATATGTTGGAAGAAGAATGAACTCAGTTAAGATTATTTTCTTAATATGAACCTCTAAACATTTATTTTTCCATAATATAAGCTGTTTACTCAGATATTTCTTGATCGAACGAGGGAAATAATTTTATTTCAGTTCTTTTAGCAGCTGACTTTTTTTAGAGCTTCTAAAACACCTGGCTTGGTAAGTGGTGGTGAATATGATCATATTTATTTTGCGTATATTGTGCTGTGTTGTTAAGTGTAACTTACCCAACAATAACTTAATTAACATTCTGAACTTCATGACATCACTTTGGACAATACGTTCGTAGAATAGAAGAAAAATAGCGATGTTTATTCAGAATTTAATGTTTATTAGGCATCGACAATAGTTTTGCAGATGGTTTGGCTCGGCATCGTCATGACGAATGGAGCGTTATCAATCAACTCATAGTTACATCATCAGAGTTCTGACGAGAAAGAGTTTGGCGAGTTTTTTCCACGCGCTCGAAAGAAATGGAGTATGCGTCATGTCGTTGACAAGACGTGAAGGGTTGCGGTATATGCGGAAAGCTCCTAATACATTAAGCTTGACAGTCAAATCAGATCTACCAATAAGTGCCGCTTTTCCAAATACAAATTTATGGTTAATTTCATGACAATGTTGGGCCATAGATTTCTTTAGTTCACAGTTCCGTACACAAGTCTTGTGGTCTTTCATATGGAAATTTAAAGCCCTGCCAGTATGTTCTATATGAGACAGTCCACATTCAGAAGGCATCTCATAAATTCCGCAGGAATGTATGTCTTCGACGTACCCTGTTATCCGTTAAAAATTCACTTTGTTCATGTGTTCGAAAACCACTTTGCAATGAACAATTTTGGGAATTTTAGGTACTGCCAATTAAATCTCAGGTGAAAATGTTATAAATGCCGAATTCTCTCGTACTGGTAGATCTACAAGCGTGCGCGGGTTGGACTGATTTGTATATATCGGAGGGGCTCTTGTCTCCTGTGTCTGCAAGTCGTTTAAGAAAGTCAAGTTCTTTCTGAAGAGCAATTGAAGAGCAATTGAATTAGAGATACATGTCTAGTAAAGTGTAGCACCACCTTTCGCCGCCGTCATCCGGCGGCAAGCTCCCACAGTTCACGAAGATTTGATGGAGGGGGTTAGAGCCACGAATATATCTCTTGATGGCATCCCAGATGTGTTCCATGGGATTGAGGTCAGGTGACGTAACTGGCAAAGGAAGCGAGGTCACGTCGGTTGAGTGTTCATCCAACCAGTCGTATAAAATTCGGTAGCGATGGCACGGTGCATTGTCTTGTTGCAAGATGAGGTCCCCAGTGGGAGGTTGAAGACGCACAAACGGGAGCAAATGGTCGTCGAAGATATATTGGTAACGTTGACCTGTGAGGGACGATGTCACACGTACCAGGAGTCCCATTTCAGTCCACGTAAACAGTACCCAGATGGGAATCTCACACCACCAGCTTGAAGAGTACCCTGCTGGCAAGAAGGATCCATCGCATCATGTGGTTGGCGCCGTACTCATATCCTGCCATCAGCATGTACCAATATTAATCTAGACTCATCAGTCAAGGCAATATTTTTCCACTTGTCTAGGGTGCAGTGGAAATATTCTCGCACCCATGCTAATCCTTGCACCCTGTGATGTGCGGTCAGCAGCGGTACCTTCCTGGAACGATGGCTTCTGTACCCCATAGCGAGGAGATTGTTCTGGATGGTTTGAGTGCTTACACGTTTTTGTGCACCAGCGCTAAACTACTGAGTGATTTCTTGCACCGTTGCCCGTCTCTCCGCTGTTACAATGCGAGCTAGCCAACGATGACCCCGATCATCCACACGCTGTTGTCCACGGCAGTTGACCCTTGAACATATGGTTTTACCGGATTCGATGTACTCACGGTGCACCTGTGACACAGTGGCTCGTGAAAATCGCAATGCCTGCACGATTTCCGATATGGAGTGACCCATTCGTCGGGCCCCGACAGTTTGCCTACGATCAAATGCGCTTAAATTCTTTGTCTTGCCCATACTGCGTCCGACTCTTACTGATTCCTGTCGCATCACTCCTTATATTGTTGGATCGCTGCATACGTCATGTCGTTTCCGTTTACAGGGCCGCCTACAGCGCCACATTTGCATAACGCCAGCTGTCTCTAATTCAATTGCTCTTCCGTGTATGCATTGCACGAAATTCGTATGTGTAGAAAGCGTGGATTATTTGTTTCCACGGGTGATTTGATTTTACATGTGGTGGTAAGGAAACAGCAAATGGTTTCTGATAAGCTGTTTGTATTGAATGTACCATCATAGTGTAACACAAGTACATCAAGGAACGGTAATCAACAATTACTTTCAGTCTCACACGTGAATTGTGCATGAGGATCAATTTCTATGTTAGGTTCAAATAATTTTCGTATTTCCAAATTCATGCCATCCCAGAGAAAATAAGTATCGTGTACATATCGAATAAACGGGTCGAATGTAACAAGTTGAAAGAATTTGTCCTCGAAGTGATGCTCGTAGTCTTCGCATAAAGTAGGCGATCGTGAGCTACACATGGCAAACTCTTTCGTCTGTTCGAAAAAGTCTTCCAAGAAAAAGGAAATTTACTTTCTGATACAAATTTCCACCAGTCTCGAATTTTCTTCTACTTCCGGTTGGGTAAAGTTGTGTTCAATGAGACAGGCTTTCAATAATTCGAGGGCTCCATTTAGTGGGATGCTTGTGAACATGCGTTTCACATCGAAGGATAACATGAACTGATCGTTGTAAGGATGTCGTTTTAGACCATTGACAAACACAATGGAAATTTTTGCTGCTGTTTTGTTCGAAGCAGTTGTTAATGTGTATTGTTTCGAAGATATAAACTTGGCCAACCTTTGTGTAGTTGAGCCGATATTGTTAACTTCGGGATGGAAAGGGACACCAATCTTATGTAACTTTGGAGGTACGTAAGAATCGAAATATCTGGGGTATGAGGTCTTTAGAGAACATTTTGTGCTTTGGTCAAAAGTAACACAGCTTGCTACCACTTTACGAAGGCTTTTAATTGTATCTCCGATGAATCATTTTTTATTTCTTTATAGGGTCATTCGGAAATAATTTTTTCGTTCTCCTCCTAAAGATGCTTTTTGTCCAGAATAACAACTTGTCTTCCTTTATCGGCGATAGTGATGATGATATTACGATGTGATTGTAACTCGTTTAGAGCATTGTATTCTTCCTTGGTAAGATTGGGTTTCAATGGAGGAAAGGAATTTACGTTATTATCAGACTGACGTAATGTCTAAACGTTACGGTTCCAGCCATGTTTAGATCGCTTTTTATCAGGGACTACTCAACCGACGCAACGACAGTGGATATTGGTACTTTTATTGAAATTGCAAAACTTGAACTGTAACGTAAAATCCGCTTCGAATTTTGTTTGGGTTAAACCAAGAAATGTAAGATATTACTTCATTATCCGTAATGATATCCTCAATTTGCGAAGTGGAATTTTCTTTGTTTTTGTTGCTAATTGTCAGTTTTTTTAATTTTCTTTTTTGATGTCATTTGATGAGTCAAGAACATATTGGAATTCCAAGACCAAGCTTCGCCGTACACGGCAGAAATGTCTGGTACCATTTTGGCGAGTAAAACGTGTAGGTTAACCAGTTCGATCGTAACGTTTGCAATATTCTTTTTCGTATCTTTTGTATTAGCTCTTCATAACGCAAACGAAGCCTTAGACATTGCTTTGCTAACGTTATGGGAAGGTGTTAAGTTGCATTTTACGGAGATTTAAGTTTCCGTATAAAAGTACAAAAAACATACATACGGAACAATGAATTGAGGAAGTCTTCAAAAGCTCAACATTGTCATAAGAATAACCATAAATTTTTGTTTAGAAAAGCTAAGCTTATTGAACAACGTGATTCGACTGTCAAGCCAAATGTATTAGAAGCTTTCCACATATACCGCAACACCTCACGGCGTGTCAACGACATGACATCTACCCCATTCCCCCCAAGCGAGTGGAAACAAGCCACCAAATTCCGTGACATCAGAACTCTGACGAAGTCACAATGATTTTAATGTTTACGATCCATTATTGCTGATGATGTGGAGCCAAACGCTCTGCGAAACAATGTTCGATGTTTAACAAACAGTTCATTGTGAATTAACGTTCATAATTTTTCTACCTCAACGTGCCAAGTTTGTAATCATAAATTATATATAATATGTGCTTACATACGCGTGTGCGTGTGTGTGTGAAAGAGAGTGAGAAAGGTAGAGAAAAGAGAAAGGGTGTGACAAAGGAGATAGAGAAGTTTTCCGCCAATTTCAATTAGCTAATTGGCACCATTTGCTGCTGAGTGAGGTTCACTTTTTCTTCGGCCTAAAAATGGAAGCGAGTAGTGCGAGAACCTAGTATTTATCTCAGAGAAGAACGCAACGAGAAGTGAAGAGGAAGAGCGTAATAAGCAGAAGCCAAATCCTTGAAAATCTTTACTAACTCAGAACGTTGCTTTCGCCAAATGTTTTTGTTTATGAAGTTACCCTAGTATTTAGACTGTCTACCACATGGTTTTTATTCACATGATTGAACTGATACAATATACTTTCTATAATTTTTAAGTGAGATTTCTTTTCACAAAAATATATTTAAAGTACCCAATATATAACACCATAAACAAATCTCGAAGTTTATATTCCCAACAGTTAGGTAATCTAGAATTTTCCCTGTGGATCGCAAATGCAACATTTGATCATAGCACAGCACACTAGCTGATAGACCTTATCTGAAACATTTGATCGTAGCACATTAACTGATAGACCTCATGTTTTGAGCTAATATTCAGCTCCTTAAAGGAGCTCGATAGATTTAGTAAATATTCTGATTTATCTGCCATAGCGTAAGCTACGGCAGACAGAAGAATCTGAAAAATTAAGGAATCTTTCATTAATCTTCCTTTGCTCAAATTGTTATGATAGATTCCTTTACAAATTATAATGCGTCATCTATTACTTCAGAGTAAACATGGTATTCTGCAGTATGATGTATGAATTTAAATTTATATTTGGCCAGAGCGAGGATCAGCAGGGTGATTTTACTTGGGAGATAATGCTTATTTAACTGAATGCGATGTACAGACATTTTGTTACGCTCTTCTGTTAAATTGAAGCTAAAGACGAATAAGAACATGGTGGAACGTTTATGTGCTGTTAAAGTGAATGAGTGCAATTTCGAGTATCTCAGAGAAGTGTTAATTTTGATTGCTAAATAATTTAAATAAAAAGCAATTCCAACCAGGGTACTTAGATTTTTTCATAATTTGAAAATATTCTACAAAGACCTTAAGCTATTATTAAGTTTTGTTGCATATGATAGCATTTAATTCCGTATCGTACACCCTAAATAATGTTTAGGCCTTATCGATTTCTTTAATTTGCCAAACATGTATCTTAATAAATGGTGGAAGAGAACTGCAAGGTTAATGCTACCTAGTTCTATGTATACTAACTGCATTTATTCTAAAACACACTTCATTCATTTCCTATTACTTCAGAATTAGTGAGAGGAAAGTTGTGTGTTTCAACAAAAATTCCAAAATAACATAATTAAGAAAGTGACTATGGTTTGCATTAATGAAACGGAAACATAATTTATGTACATTTCGAACTAATGTTACATTAACCGTGCTAATCTTTTTCGAAAGTTTGTTAATACGGGTTGCCGCCGTTATTCAAGATTTTTTGTTCTCTTCAGTGGCGCATGTCTAAGCGCTGAATTATGACTGTCCGCGAAGGTTCTGAGTTTAAGTTATGGTGAGCAAGGCACTTCTTGCGGCTATGTCGACGTTTCGACTGATGGACTCACGGGTGTCCGCTTATGTCCCGTTCGTCGTTCGTGCGGTCGGCCTGAAAATGCATTCGTTTCCATAATTTGTTTGTGTGCATACATGCTGGAATTTGTATTGCGTTCATGTCTTCGTGGTGTAGCATTTTCTTTATCAGGCAGTGTATTTATACAAAACGCTAATAGCAATTTTGATTTTTCTGCATTCAGGTTTATCATAATTTTAAAGGATGTAGATTTCACTCGAAAAGTACTGTTTAGAATGATTTCTAAACATGTATGTTTGCGAAAATTAGAAATGCCGAATTATTTTCTGGTGTGCATTGTCGTTATAGCGTGCTTAATTGGTGAAGGTGGAAAACTGCGGTATTGTCTGAGTTTCATTCTGTGTGTGGGAAACTTGTGAGCCCTATTCAATGAATGTTGTTCCCTCCGCTTGAGATATCGTGGTGTAACAGCAGTTCTCGCTTTATGTTTGGTGAGACACAGCGAAAGCCATCCCTTTGCATAATACCTTTATATGCCGCGTTAGCTTGCACCATTGCACAATGTAAGCTTGTAATATTTGTTAATTGTTTTACCTAAGCTGCCTTGTACTATTGTGTTTCAAAAATAGTTCGGAAACCTTTTTTTTTTTTGTCTCATAACAGGGAACCACAAAATATTGGCATCTTCAATCGAACTAAGTGTTTTGAAGCCAAAGCATGTGAATTAAGTTAGAAAACATTTCATTGAATGCGACAGTGGTGATGAAACGAAACGGTGATTCTCCAATTAAGTTTGGTAACCAAGCGTACCTGGTGAATCCCCGTTACGTGTGGTGACCACACGTTGCAATTATTCACCAGATAATCATTTTTCAATAGAGTTACGTTTTGTTAGATATATAACATTAAATGATCATGATTAGTTATTATTGTGCTTGAGTTTGAATAAATATGTACAGTGCTTCTTTTTGGCATGTTTGTTCAAGCATACGAAGAGCACAGCTGAGATGAAAGTACCAGAGGAATGGGAAAACCCTAAATTACTCCTGAAATTGTGCAACTACAAAACTGCTCTCCCACGTTTCATTGCCAGTTTATCCTGCCTCCTTGCCATGTTCATTTATCTTGAATTTCAGAAATTCTCAATACCTTAATCACAGTTGCGAGAGAGAACTCGTTTTTAAGTTCCAATATCATCAGAGTCTCAAAACTGAATTGTAGCAAATTATTAAAGAAAATGTTTTGCTGCAGGAAATACTGCAGACTTAGATCAACGGTGTGAAGTAATTTGTTTCAGATACATAAAGAATCGTTACGATAAAATGCCTTTACCTTTGGAATACAGGACAATCTAAATATGTGATTAAAATTTTTTTCTCAGAAGGATTTTCAGCAATATATCTGTTTGCAAGGCTTTAGGAACTTGTTAAGTGTTATTGAAATTTACATCTTCTACGACTATTTGAACTTAAGAATCTAATGTTCGTTCTGTACATGGCAATATAATCAATGACAGCCGATTTTTCTTTCAAAACATGAACAGATGAAAACATGTTTTAATTATAGCACCTTTTGATGCCACAATATACTGAAAGTTAATGTTTCCAATATATCTTGATTTCTGTCATGCATACCTGGATCACTGAAATCCCATAAATGTCTTGATCCATAATTATTAATGACTCAGTAGCATCTTCAGTAGTACCACTATACATTAATGATTTTTCGGACCTTTCTCAAAGTATGCAACTTGCCTTTATTTTTTTCTGAAGTGACGAGATGTAAGTTGCAGACGTGATGATAGAATAAATATTTCGGCGTGATTTTAGAAAAGCATTTCAAGGTGTATCGTGTTTGGGCTGCTGACCTTTCTCAAATGCTTAAAACTCAGTTTTCAATTTAAGGATAGAAAAACGTCAAATGCTTGAAGTTAATAGTTATTTTTTCAAACATAAAACACATAGGAAAGGGCATGGTCACAAAAACTTCGCCTTAATATTACAGTGACACAACAAGGATAGTTTTAAATATAACTGACACACTTAAGAAAAAAATTTTAAGATTTGGTACGATTGGATAATCTCCGGCCTGGTGTTTGTGTGTTTAGTTAATGTTGGCTCTCTAATCCCACAGACGACCAAACAGTACGCTGTGTTCCAGAGTTATTTTAATATAAGGTGGATTGTTTGAATTTTCCCAAAACTCTGACTCAGGGAATTCATCCAATTCTGGGGTTTTCCTTTCGTACCTGACGAGAAACTTACTTTTTGTTAGCTAATCATAATCGACATATACTGGTATCTTCTCTAATGCAAATGCGCCTATTATAGTGTATAATCACTTGAGACTTTACCTTGACGTATACCTGAACCAAGAAGGATAAATAGGAAAAACAGAATGCTGAAATATGTATATGAAGATTCACTGTATTAAAAGAAATGCAGTTCCTTCGGTTATGCTCTTGGTCCAATTCAACAAGGGGAACCTAATCGATTCCACAAAGGAACCAAATCGATTCAACAAACGGAACCTAATCGATAGCAAGGAAGGGATGGTTGTGTTCACCTGACAAAAAATACAGAAGTTAAGAATCGGTTTTGACATATCGCTAAAGAAGAAATCGGAACTCTTAAACGTCTCATGCATGTAGAAGTTACCCTTCCGTGCTACAGACGAAATATCATGTACTTAACACAGGTTAAAACATGTTCGACTTTACTAAGAGTGGGATGATGCCTGCAAGATATCCAGTATGTAATACATACAATTGCCTGACGATCACTACGGAGCAATCATTTCCCGAATGACGTTAGAAAGGACTGAAAATAAGGTAATATATTTATATACATATATTTTCCGGAAACTTTTGCATAACATGTTGAGGATAAGATTATGAAAACGATTTATCGGTCCTAATATTGATTAGAAATACTCGTAAAATAAAAGAAATTGCTACTAGGGTTTTGTTATTTTACAGCAGTTGAAATCCGCGAACAAAATTCCTTTCCGAAAAAATAATACAAAGGAGTATGGGCATATTCTGTTAATGCTTTCTATTATTTAGCTCAAAATTTATAGTGATGGCGTTTTAAAGAACTAACAAAATTTTCTGGGCTCCTTTGACAAAATATACGTAGAAAGACTGAAGATTTTAGTTACCTCATGTCAATCTTTCAAATTGTGAAAAGGGGATATTGGCTTCAATGTCTAAACTATTTGTTACTTTACGCCACTTAAGATAACGAGGGAAGTAGAAAATATCGGAAAATTTTAATATTGATTACATTATCTAATATATTGGGCTGATTGGGTGGTAGAAGGTAAGACACTCGCTTACGGCCATTCTTTACAGACAGGAGGGGTCAGAGTCCCAAAGATGGAACATCGCACGGGTTTTCTAGGAATTTCATGGACACTTCCACTCGGCGAATTGCTTCTGCTGGCGTCAGTTCGTGAGGAACAATGCGGCAGCTCCTGTAGTCCTTTCTGAGGTTCTGAAGCTGATACGCCACAGCGGTCTGTGATATGCTCAGCTCGTCTGATAATCTCCGATTACTAGTTGTCTGATTTGCCTGTACCGCCGGGCACACGGCCTCCGAATCCACGGTTAGAGGCTAACCTGACCTCGGCTGATCGTCGTAGTTCGTGTCATCTGATTGAAATTTCTTGAAACATCTGGTTGCGGTCCTGTGGTCCACGGAACCTTCGCCTTACGCATGGCAAATGGTCCGTTTTGCTTGAGCAGCGTTATAACTGAGTTCGAGCACATAAAGCAAAAGTTCCCTAATTAGCCGGTTGTGGCTCTTCATCTTTTAGGCGTCCCATCCACAGACAGAACGACGATATGCAATGTTATTCACAGCAACGACTACCATTTTATATCCTTTTCGACTGTTTGTAGTGAGCGACTTGAACTAGTTTAAACACGTGGCATACCCACCGGAGCACGTACGTTTATGCAAATATTGCAACACTTTCGGCTCACACTCTGTATATAAACAGCGAGGATTGTCGGATGTTTACAATCAGACGTAGGGAAAATGCACTAAGAGTGATTGAAGCTGAGCAAAGCGCACCCAGATGTCAGTAATTGAACTGCTACTGTTGATTTCTGTTCTTTTAGAGAGAACGCTGTGCCGTATTATACAAAAAACAATGCGTGATAACTGGTGCAAATGACCATGGTCTACAACTGAAGGGCATAGAGCAGTATACGCACAGCTACACTGCACCGGTCCATCCAATGTATCTGCGTTATATGTAAACTCATGATCATTGCCCCTCCTCCCAGACAACAACTTCAGTTTGCCTGAAAATTTAATACATTTGACTGTGGGTGTCTGGGAGAAAGCATCTTTCTCTGGTAATACACTTTTCACGTAATTTCGATGAGTAGCACGAGAGCGAATAATGCAAAATGCTTTGGAAATCTCGATAGAATACGTCCTGATTCTACGGAAAAAGGAAAGTGATAGGCTGCAACATTGAGGCAGACGTTTTACTGTGACATTTTCTCTCTCAGATAGAGGAGGATAATTCTCTGTTTTCCAGCACGTACCTGTTCATAATTGCAGCCGACGTTCATTAGTTAATGATGACACTCAGATAGGGTGGTCCAGTATTGCAGACCATATCACCGAGGACTCGTTTAAGTAACAAGCGATGGTACCCACATTTTCTCGTCGCCACCCGATGTGAAACCAAACGAATAGATCTGGGACCATATGAACTGGAAAATTATGCATGCCAGAAAAGTTAAATTACAAACTATCAAAATGTCAAAATGTCGAAGTCCTTTCGATATTTATTTTTATTCATTTTTTTCGAAATTGACTGGTATAATAAATATATAACTTTTCATTTGTTTTCACTCAAGAACGAAAAATGTGCGAAATTATTAATTAAGTAAAGCGTAGCTTCCTAGTTGAAACGCAGTCTAGTTAAAAACGCAGTGAGTTTTAAATTCATATTATTAATTGAGTAAAGCGTAGCTTTCTAATTAACTGATGTCTAGTTAAAACGCAGTGAGTTTTAAATTCATAGCTTCGGCGCTTCGTCTTTAACCAATTATGTAAAAATCGCATTTTATTTGCATCTAACATATTTGGAAATGCATCGGTCCCTAAGTTGCTAAACCTCAATTTCTTTTCTCTTCATTTGTTGATTCAAACCACTGCTTATGTAATTTTTAAGAATGGCCTTCTGAAGTGCGCATTATCCATTTCACAATATTTATAATGCTGATCACACGCCAAAAGTTACATAAAGGGAGCTGCAAGGGAAAATATATCGTATACCTGCAATGCTAATTCGTTATATGCATTTTCTAAAACGCTGATGGCTATTAGTAAATAAATGAAGTCCTTTCCTAACGTAAAACTTAGATGAGGAGAAAATTCTTGACTTTTTTTCTCTCACTTTACCGCAGTGTGTGCTAAAATCGGAATAAGTCACTATTGTTATAGATTCTAATTTAGGAAATTCTGATTGGAAATTCTGATTGCATTTATAAAATCATAACAAGAGCATATATTAGCTAAGGGAAGCTTTTCTTTGTGGTGAAACGCTTGAACACCCGAACACAATATTATTTAGAAAATGTGCATAGAACAAATGTACTTTGCAGGCATTGCGTAGATTTGCCTTGAGTTCCTAAAAATGACAGACACATGAAACAATCTTAAATGGATTTCAAACAATTACTGAAGTACGTTTACATTTTTACTTCCTTGATTTCACAGAGGATATATATTTCTGTTTTTATTAAAATAGTACAACATGTTGTCCTAAGATCACATAATTTTTAATACATGTTTTTCAGCAAATCAGGAAAAAACGCAGTTAAATTGAGAAATTCCACATATTACTGATATAAAATTTTGCACAACAGTCGTAAGATTCCACATGATATTTAACAGGTACACCCTGTTTGACACAAAATTATTGAAATGTGATAAGTTACTTCATTTGTACGGTAAGCGCTAAATCTTCCTTTCTTGCATGTCGATTTCTTTGTGTATGAAACCGGAAGCAAGGAACAAGCGATGTTGTCGCATTGATATTCGCAGTACCTTATCCGTTTACGTTTTTCATTTCTATTCTTTTTTCTTGTCTGTGTTGACTTTTTCTACTATATCACATATTTAGACGAAATCATGTAATTACATAGTAGTTGATCTATCAATGTGTCATAAACTCTAAAAAGGAGAGGTTTTAAATTCTTACGCAAGAATTTCCAGAGTTAAGCAGCAACCAAAGGACTTTGGGTTCTTAAAAGCGTATCGATGATAATGAATTCAGTATTCCATGAAAAGTTCGAAAATTTAATAATGATGTACTTGAATTTTAACATTAAGTTTTGAAATCCACAATGTCTTTGAATCATGTGGAATAATATGCGCTTCTTAGTAACTTTTAAAAATAATTTGTAGGTTTTCGCGAAATTTTGTCCCGAAGCGGCACCAAACGAAACATGTGAAATATAAGAAACTCGGGGAATACAAAAATCCACAGGTGACTTTTTGTAAAGGTGTAGAAGGCAGGGGTAATCTCTAATCCCATTGTGAAGCGTAAGATCAAAGAAAGGGGACGTAACGGTCAGTACAGTATACAACTGAGAGCAGACAATCCGAAGAATTGGATGGGAGCAAAAAAAAAAAAACAGTAATGATAAGTCAACTGCCTTTTTATATTTTATGGCAATATCATATGAAATGAACTTATGCAATATCTATCGAAATCATACCTCAAGTAATTTTATGTTTCCCAACACATAAAATATACTTGAAAATTCCAGAAATGTTTCCAGCTTGCCGTTAAAAATTAAGAAAGTGTAGTGTATAATGAAAATATAAATTATATCATATTTTGCTTCAAGTTTAAAAAATTCCTCTGAGAGGTGGGTCTTGGCTCACATAATTCCTGTGCTTGCGGACGCGAATGCGTTGGTGGTTTCCAGTGAAGTCGGCGCTGAACGCAGGTTGACCCTTAGGCTTCCCAATTCGTGGTTGAGCGTTGAGCAAACGACCCCACCTTCTGAAACCTTCCGTTACAAGATCTCACAAAAATACTCTTTGAGAGGGCCAAAGCCCACCTCGGGCTGTCGAATCGTTGAAGAAAATGAATAACCAGACCATTCATGTCCGATTCTTCACAACAAATAACAATTCATTGTAAAGGTTAGTTACTCGATTTTGCCGTTATTATTGATCAGTAAATACTTCGGCTATCACTCGAGTCACGTGCATTTTTTCCCACACCTAACTGTTTAAATGAATTCTCAGTATGAACAGAAATGTCAAAATGTTTTGTGTCAAGAGTAATGTGTGTTAGACATTTTCCAGGACATGTGAAGAAAATAAAATTGGGAGATGGAAACGTGATCCACCATGCATTGGAATGATGCTTAGTTCACAAAAATCACAGTTTCATGGCGTACGCCGAATGGATCTTAACTTTCTGCTGTATTATGTGTTACGTAAGTATGAGCTATCGCCTTGTTGACCTTTTATGATTGATTTCTCTGCATCATGCTGTGTTAAAATTTCTCATACTTCTTACAATGGTGTCAGTTGTAATTTCCTTTGTGTTCCTTCACTTCTAATTGGTTTATCTAGAATTGTATGCAGCACATTTTCCATTTTATATGAATCAGGATTCATCTATCCTGCATTTCACTAGACTTCCTATAATTTGTGAACCGACAACACTGTGTGGAATTGAAAGGGGAAGTGTAAACAAAGTTCTTTATATTCCAAATGAAATCAGAAAAATTTGCAGTTCCTTGTGAGTAAACAAATTTCTATAAATTTGCACAATATTTAAATTTCGTTTTCCAGAATCTCTTCAAACACTTTGCTTACTTTAAGGAGTACATCTCTGTAGAAAGTTTGTAAAGGATATTTGGACTAGCGTCTGGTAACAAGCTCAGGATTTCCTCAAATTTTCCTTGAAATTTACTTACAAAGTATCTGAAATTTAAAGAATGCAGTCCAGTGGCTTACCGGAAAACCAGCGGAACTCCTGCAAAAAGTACATGTGGCGATCTTCTGAGAACAACTATTAGTTTTAATTACTTTAATTACTGAACATTTAAAATACCGATACAATAAACTCGATTTTATTGGCGTTTTATTAAGTCAAATTCTTTGTAGCCTACAGGTATTATTCGTACAATCAGCATTATGGGCCTTCACAGCATAAAACACAAATATGTACGTTATAAATAAAATTACTGCCGTTGTTTTAAACAAAAAGAAAGTGCTAAAAACAGTTACGACACAACTTTCATGTGATGCAAATATTCGTTTACAGCGGCCAACGTCTTTCAAATGCTTAAGGATCACACAAAAAACTCTTAACGGCCGTATGATAGCGACCTTTTCGGATTTATACCACAATATACAAGATATAGCGTTTGTCATACCATACAGAAGGTCAGAAAGCCACTCCGAACCTCAAATATTGTAATGCTAATTCTGTATGTGACCAATTGTTATTAGCGGTGTATATGCCCAACGACGGTTTCCTCTTAGCTATTTCAAATTGGAGTGGTACTTACGCATGCGCTTATTTCAATTATTTTTAGTTGAGAAAATAGAGCTACAGAAGTTGTAGGAAATACTAGTGCGAACAGAAGACATTTTAATTTCATATGAACAACTGTTGGAATCAACATTTACACCTAAATCGTCATTATTTCCAGTGTCATTCGCATTTGATGTGGACACATCAGACTCAGTACTTGGGGAGAGAAAAATTTTAACATCAGTAGGAGAACTTTCATTTGTACAAAAAGAGATATCTGTGGGGACTGTGCCCACAGAAGGAGCCCTAAAGCAACGCTTTCTGAAGACATTTTGATGTAGAAATGCTACGCTTGTCAGTAACAGTAATATATTTCTTACTACCATAAGTAGAAATTTTTGGTACATTTATGGAAACAATATCTGTGGGAAATGTGCTCACAACAGAAGTCCCAAACACAACAATTTCTGAGCACCCTGTCAATGCAGAAATATCACGGGTATTATTAACAGTAACATGATATGTATTACTATCCGTAGAGATAACTGGTTCATTTATGGTTATAGGGTAATTGTTATTTGAAAAAACGGTGATTTCATTGGGTTGAAAACTTCTATGTCCCAGTAGATATTTTTTCCTACCAACGGTCCTTTCATAGGGGTTGTAGGTCAATTTGTTTATATTTCCATCTGTTACATTTAGTACACACACTAAAGAGCAATTGAATTAGAGAAACCTGTCTAGTAATGTGTAGCACCACCTTTCGCCCTGATGATGGCGGCGATTCGTCTCGGCATGGACTCGACAAGACACCGTAAGCGTTGGGAAGCCATACGGATCCACGACCCCTGAACAAGCTCCCACAGTTCACGAAGGTTTGATGGAGGTAGGTCAGAGCCTCGAACATCCCTCTTAATGGCATTCCAGATGTGCTCGATGGGATTGAGGTCAGTTGACCTAGCTGGACAAGGAAGCGAGGTCATGTCCGTGGAGTGTTCATCCAACCATTCGGATAAAATTCGGAGCGATGGCACGGTGCATTGTCTTGTTGCAGGATGAGGTCCCCATTGGGATGTTGAAGACGCACAACAGGGAGAAAATGGTCGTCCATGATATCCCGGTAACGTTCTCCTGTGAGGGACGATATCACACGTAACAGGAGTCCCATTTCAGTCTACGTAAACAGTCCCCAGACGAGAATACCACCCCCACGAGCTTAAAGAGTACCTTGCTGGCGAGAAGGATCCATCGCTTCATGTGGTTTGCGCCGTACTTGTATTATGCTATCCGCATGTACAAAAGTAAATCTCGACTCATCAGTCCAGGCAAAATTTTTCCACATGTCTAGGGTCCAGTGGCGATGTTCCCGCGCTCATGCTAATCTCTGCAACCTGTGATGTGCGGTTAGCTGCGGTACCCTCGTGGGACAATGGCTCCTGTACCCAATAGCGAGGAGATGCTTCTGGATGTTGTGGCTGCTTACACGTTTTTGTGCACCAGCGTTAATTTACCGAATGATGTCTTGCACTGTGGCCCGTCTATCCGCTGTTACAATGCGAGCTAGCCGGCGATGGTCCCGCTCGTCCACACGCTGTTGTCCACGGCAGTTGGCCCTTGCAGTGATGGTTTTACCGGATTCGATGAACTCACGGTGCCCCCATGACACAGTGGCTCGTGAAAATCACAGTGCCTGCACGACCTCCGAGATCTAGTGTCCCATTCGTCGGGCCCCGACGATTTTCACACGATCAAATGCGCTTAGATCCTTCGTCCTACACATTCTGCGTCCGACTCTTACTGATTCCCGTCGCATCACTCCTTATATTGTCGGATCGCTGCATACGGCATGTCGTTTCCATTTACAGAGCCGCGCACAGCGCCACATTTGCTCTGACCTCTCTCCATTAAATCTTCGTGAACTGTGGGAGCTTGTTCAGGGGTCGTGGATCCGTATGGCTTCCCAACGCTTTCGGTGTCTGTATCTAATTCAATTGCTCTTTAGTGTATGCTGTTGAAACACCAGGATGGAAATTTCTAATATGTTAGGCTGAATCCTTTTCGTGGCAAAGTCTTTACACAATCTGGACAACCTAATTGGTTTGTGGTAGGCATTCCAAGATATGATAAGTTATACAACCAACAAATAACCCGAAGGAGATGTTACAAATTCCCAAAAATTCGAGTTACCGAAGAAAAAGGTCATAAATAGGCTGCGGGCTGCTTCCTGACACATTTGTTTATTTTTATGTTACCTAATTGGTCGAGGCCATTTCTGCGCAGTCCAATGAGAGGACGATTCAAGGAACCCGGCGTGGACACAGGCGCTAGTGACGCGGGCTGAAATAGGAGGAAAGGGATATCAAAAGCTTTCCTAATTGGTTCAGAGCACTTTAGTTTTCAAGTGTGAGGAGGCTCTTGCCTTCGAACACCCGTGTAAGAAATTAGTTTCTTACTTCAAGGGTTTGAATCCGAAGAAATTGCGCAGTTAAATTTGAAAAAAAGATCTGAAGCATTGTTTTGACCTGAACGTGTGTCACTCAGGCGTGTGTCACGTGCGACATCACAAACAAAGCCGTGAGGTATTGTTCTGTTTATGAAATTTTTTTTTCAAGAACACGGTGTTTTTTTGTTAAACACCAACAAGAAATATTTTAAGATTGCTGTAAATGAAGAACTACGACTTTAAAAAGTTGATATGATTCATTTAATAAATTTATATAAAAATATATGACTGGACACTATTGCAAATTTGAAAATGTTGATTTTGGACCAAAAATACAACGAATAAAATTGAAAAGAAACCTTCTGCACGTGGGTCTTCTACGAAGGCCCTTAGAAGTTTGCGATGAACTGTGTGCTATGACACATTGCCCTAATCACCTCTGTTGCAGCTGAGCGATTTGTCGCACTGCGGCCCTGGGGACGCTGTGAATAATGCGCCACACTTTCCACTCCACTCTGGCATCAATGAGCTGCGGTGGACGGTCTGTCGTTTCGTTATCTGTGCACCACTTTAGATACGTACTCACTACAGCGGCACTTAAACAACCAATAAGCTGCGCAGTTTCCGAGATCCTAGATAAGAGGCGCCATTCTATCGCGTTTTGTCCTTTATCAAGCTCCGATAAATCGGCAGCTTTTCCCACTTTGACTCGGAACACTTACTTACTGAAAGCCTGTCCTCGGTTTGTATATATATATATACTCCTCTTTGAACTTAATCTGCCCTACCGTTAGGTATCCAGGCGGGCTCCGTTCTCTAACGCTTATGGCGGTCAAAATATAATTTTCTCCACGACTGATGATTCTGCGATCTTATTTCTCCACCCTTTGGGCCTCTTCGGTGTTTTTTCTCCACGACAAGTTTCAACCACGTATGCTGGAAATTGGAGTTGTGTTCTGCATGAGAATTTCCTTCGCTAGACGAAATCTGAAGAAGATTCATAACCATTTGAAGGGAACGTAAGGTGAATTCACGAGAATTCGATTGCACTACCTTATTGAATTATGTTTAGGTACCTCTTTCACAAAAGAAAAAACGATTTTATCAAGGAGTACACATTTTATTGCTGCCCTTCCAATGCTGGTCAGCTCTACGCGATATACTGATTACAGATCGGCCAATAAATGGCAGTAACTCACTGCTGTATCTATTGTGTTTAGCTATTATTTTGGATGACGCCTAAATCGAACTTTGGGTTTGTTAATAGCGTCAGCAATGTGAAATATTCTATAAGAAATACAATTTTAGTTTCCTGATGTAGATAAACCTATATATCTGCGAGAATAATGCACTCATATTAATTACCTAACAGCGAACAACATTCTGACGAACAAACCAGCAGCTCGAAACAATGCTCTGAAGGAAGACGACAATATCCTAGGACTAAATATTTCAGAATGCTGTTGCCGTAAAGATTACTTTAAAGAAAATTTTAGTTTCCTGATGTAGATAAACCAATATAACTGCGAGAATAATTCACGCATATTAATTACCTTACAGTAAACAACATTCTGACGAGCCTACCAACAGCTTGAAGCAATGCTATGAAGAAAGACGACAATATCCTAGGACTAAATACACTGGCGGAAAGTGAATTAAGAACACCAAGAAGGAATTGGCGGACTATCATGAAATTTACATATGTTAGTGGGGTCGAGTTGATGTTAATTTTGGGACCAACCGTTGAGCGTTTACATCACAGCACGGCATAATATGCAAATTATCGTTGGTGACATTTAAGGAGTACGGCGAAGTGCATGTAATCAGTCGTCGGCGTACGGACACGTGCGAAGACCGTGAAGCAGCTGCAATGTCTGGACATGGAAGACGTGTATGATTTCAGAAGTTATCGAACTTTGAGCGAGGTCGTTTAATCGGATTCCGCGAGCCCGGGTGGTCGTATCGTCGTATTGCGGAGCGAGTTGGAAGGGAAGTATCGGTGGTGGTACGATGGTGGCGTAGATGGTCCGAAGAACATTCCCACAGGAAAAGATGTTGAACCGGAGGTCACAGACGGATGGATGAGCAGACCGATCATCGCATAAGAGGAGCAGCGTTGTCAAGCAGAACATCCACTGTGACGCAAATCCGAGCTGCCGTTGCACCCGAGGTGACTGTGCGAACAATCCGCAACCGTCTACTGGATGCAGGACTACGTGCACGTGTGCCTCTGGCATGTGTACGTCTGACTCCATCCCACCGTCAGGAACAGCTGCAGTGGTGTCGCCAACGTCTGCACTGGAGAACGCAATGGCGATCTGTCGTGTTCAGCGATGAAAGCAGATTCTGCTTGGGAGCATCTTAATGGCCGTATGCGTGTTCGCAGACGCACAGGGGAGTGTCTCAACCCTTCTTTCATCCGCCAGAGACACACATGGCCTACACCTGGTCTCCTGGTGTGGGGAGCGATCAACTATCACTCCCGTACATAACTAGCGTTTTTACCGGGTACGTTAAACAGCACCTCCTACATCAACAACATAATTCAGCCCGTTGTTGTGGCATTTGTAAGGTCGGTCGTTCGTGGTGTTTTCCAGCAAGATAACTTACGCCCACACACGGCACGTGCAACGCAACATGCACTTCAGTGTGTGAGACAATTTTCATGGCCTGCACGTTCAACGGATTTGTCCCCCAATGAGCACGAGTGGGATTTTATGGGACAACGACTTATTCGGTCTCCACGGCCAGCCACGACGATCCCCGATTTACCCGTCGAGGTTGAGGATGCTTGGAACTCAATACCCCAAACTTACATCCAACATCTGTACGACGGACTCCATGCCAGAATTGCACAGTGTGACACAGTTCATGGCGTTTCAACCTCGTACTAACCAGGTTACATGGAAAATTTTTTTCTCAGTTTACCAGCAAATGCAGCTGTATTTAGCCGTCATGTTTTGATCACGTTATCCTCTGTATTCCGTTATTATGCTGTATACATTTCGTTGGTATCAGACGTCTCCTTCTTGGTGTTATTTTTTCACTTTCCGCCAGTGTATTTCAGAATGTAGTTGCCGAAAAAAATTCTAGATTCGCTTGTGTTAGCTTACGTTTGATTGGATGCTAATTGCTATTCCACATCATGACGGATCAAGCGAAATATAAGTATTATGGATTCATGTTATAGTATACAGGAACACATTATTATCATCTATCTGTGATGTGTTCTTCTTTCGACAACTAAATTATCCAAAATGGTGTGGCAAATACCCTCTAAAAGTCATTGGTTGATTCCCGAAACATCCTCTTGACGTCGGAGGAAGCCCCTTTCTTTCAAACCTTGAGGAGGATGTATCCTTGTCCACAGAGTTTTATCCAAAAACATCGTTCAATTTCTCGTGTTACAGCAAAATAACTCCTACAAACTGATTTGAGCAGGCTATGGTTTAAATCAGTTTGCAGGCCACCTTCAGGCGTAAAATTTCACACGGAAAAATCTTCATAAGAGGGAATGAGAAAGCAGGACATTGGCTCAGTACGTTAAAATTTTGGAAAGGGGGGAGGAGTCACCGAGGAACAATTTTGCCAAAACAAAGAATTACTAGCACTTAAGAGAATGCGTAATTTCGTAAAACTCTGGCACCTGGCATGCGAATATTTTAAATTGGAAAAATAATCGTAAAATAAAAATTTAACAATCACAATTTAACTACAAGCTTGTGAGGAAAAGGGTCGTCGGCGTGTGCATCGTGGTTGGGAGATTAATCGTCGGTAATGAATTCTTGATCGCCTCTAAAGGACGGTTTTGCGCGCCCTACTGAAAATAATCCTAGATATTTTTTTTTCTTAATAAAATTACATATTGCGATTCATATCAATTTTGGTATTTTCATTAATACTCTAAATTGGTTTGCATCATATTTATTTCATGCGCTGTCCATATTATATAGAAGGTAGTGTGAAACGAGTATAATATGATACCGCCAAAGTTGCATTTTATGTTCTTATATCTACTTCTGAAATGCAGAAGGCTCACATAGTCACCCTTCTGGAAGAAATATAACCCACGATAGGAACGAACACATCACAAATTAAAAACAATATGTAAATTACAAAAAATTCGCACATAAATCAGTTATTTTCCGTAGACTTTCTTTCTCAGTGACCACAAAGTCACTTAAAAGGACACAAGTGATGGTTAAGTGATTAATCAAAATGTAGGCAAAGTTAAATTTGAATGTAACTCATTTTTACTATATTTTACCGAAAGTATTTTTAAATTCCTTCATATCGTAATAACAAACCAGTTTAGTGTGGTAGATTGGCACTAGTCAGAAGAATGTTGTGATAGTAATAAAAATAACACACTTTAAAATATAAGTTTTCACTTTTGTATGGTTTTTCAACAAATAAAGAATACTGTTTTAAATGTACTACAACTACCGTGGCTTCTTTCGTGTTTTCTGTCCTATTAAACAGAACGTTTAGCGATTAGATGATTTTCGGGACAACATAAATACGGTATCCTGAAAAATACAAGAATTAATGTCGTTGTAACATAAAAACAACACTGAAATAATATAAAATTAGAATTTTCGTTTTTTCGCAAAACTTTAGTTGTGGAGAGCTTGTTAAATTTCAAACGATGTATTCGTAATCTGATTATAAAAGTTTTTCCAATTAAATTCTTTCCTTAATTAGTATTAGACATTCACATTGTAAACTCATTTCATATTTACTTATTGAGATCAGATATATTAAATAAGAAGGATATGTCATCTTCCTTTGTTTCTCAAAGCACTTATACAGGAATTTCCTTTATAAAATGCGTATTCAAAAAACTCAATTCGTCTTAGGTGCAATCAAGTGACATATAGTGGAATACTTCCCGTCTTTTAAATAAATGTCCATGTGCTGCAGTCGCCACTCCAGAATTGGTTAAAAATACTGCAAATGATAAGGTGGAATGTGGGTACTTAATGCATTACGGCCGACCGTTGGCTCGCATTCGATTATTTTTTCTTAAAAGTCTGCAAAATTGAAAATACAAGCAGAAAACATCCTATAGTTACCTATTGTAAGAACCTTTTTTTACTCAATTAGTGACAGATTGAAAATATTTTTATTATATTTCCCTAAAAAAACCCACTCCTATAAAAAAAATTGCTATTTCACTCTTAGAAATTATTTTATTACGAAAAATTATGAGTTTTCATATAAGGTGATACTACTATTCATTTAATTCAGTTTAGTAGAAAACAGTTGATATGTTATTACTATTCTTCGAAATGGGACTGTGTAAATATACCGGGTTCAGGTTAGTCACAAATTTTATTGAGTTTCTGAATGGTCTGGAGATGCTTGTATTTCCCAGAAATGCAAGAAAGAAGTTGTATCATGTAAGTACTACGAGTTTCTATTGTTTTTTATAAGAGAGTTAATCTCTTTTCCATACCGAGTGAGGGAAGAAACAAAATAGTTATTACCGTGAGTGTGCTTCAGTGAGTTGCAGAACACATCAGCATATCAATATATATCATTATATGTATGATACTGTGTATGGGAAAGGACGGATAATCCGACTGTTTAACGTATTAATATAATAATCTCAGTGTCGGAAATATTTCGCACATGCCGTTCACTCTGATAGCTGAGAAAAGTGTCTTAAAAATACTTTCGTTAAAAAAAACCCTGTAAACAGCAAGACTGATTGGTTGATTGGCAGAGAAGTGCACGAAGAGGAGAGGCTTCGTACAAACAGAAAAGTAACAAAAGCTCTTATGGAAACAGCAACAAAATTAGCTGGGTCTAAGAACAAGTTGCATGTGAACAAATTATCAGGAAAAACGAAAATGTTGATGCAAAAAAAGAAGAGAGATGAGGACAACTAAAGAAGATGTGACTTCCAAAGTGGAATATATAGAGCTATGCAAGACAGTAAGAAAAAGTATCACTGAAGACGTAAGGAAATTCAACTGTGAACTAGTGAGGAAAGCAATTGAAAACAACCAAAGCCTAAAGATAGCAAAGGGACATCTCAGTAAGGGAAGAAAACAGATTATGGCACTGAGAAAAGAAGATGGTTCTGTAACAAGAAATAGAGGCGAAATTTTGACAAGAGTGAAAGATTTCTACTCCAAATTATATGAAAGGGATGATATATGCACTCCAGACATCATGAAAGATACCAGTACCAGAGTTCCTACAGTCCTTCCAGCAGAAGTTGCACATGCAATCAAGAACATGAAGCGAGGAAAAGCTCCAGGAGAAGATGGAATTACTGTAGACATCATACAAGAAGCAAGTGGAGAAATCGAAACAGTACTCGCCCAAATTTTCACTCGATGCCTTAATGAAGGAAAGATTCCTGAGGATTGGAACACCGCTACAATGATCCTGCTACATAAGAAAGGTGACATTGAGGATCTCGGAAACTACAGACCTATCAGCCTCCTATCAGTAGTTTATAAAATCTTCACTAAAGTTCTTTCACACCGCTTGAAGGTAACACTGGACATGGCTCAACCGAGAGAACAAGCTGGATTCAGGAGTGGCTACAGCACAATAGATCATATCCACGTGCTGAGAGAACTAATTGAAAGAGCGAGGGAATATGAACTTCCATTGTGCATGGCTTTTATCGATTATGAAAAAGCCTTTGATTCGGTGAAACCATCAGCAGTTACAATGGCTCTGAAAACCTGCGGTATTGAAGATGCATACATTAATATTATTAATAACATCTATGAAAATGCAAGTGCAAAGATTAGGCTGTTTGAAAATACAACACACATAAAAATTGGAAAGGGAGTGAGACAAGGTGACACCATATCTCCGAAGCTCTTTAATGCCACATTGGAGGGTGTTTTTCAGTCACTGAGCTGGGAAAACAAGGGGATAAAGATTAATGGAGATTATCTAACCCACCTTCGTTTTGCTGATGACGTAGTCATTTTTGCAACTACCCCATCAGAGCTGCAGAGTATGATCCAGGAACTTGCTGACAAGAGTAAAGAAGTGGGATTAAAAATGAACTTTCAGAAGACAAAAGTGATGTTCAATGCTTTTACAAGAAATGAAGATTTATCGATTGATGGAAAAAAGCTGGAGATAACAGACACGTACGTTTATCTTGGACAGCAGATATCAAGTGAGGGTCACATTGATGAAGAAATTAATCGGCGTACAAAACTTGCCTGGAGAGCTTTTGGAAGAAACAGCATAATTTTCAAGAGCAATATGCCATTATGTCTTAAAAGAAAAGTGTTTGATCAATGCATCCTTCCAGTGCTTACGTATGGTGCAGAGACGTGGACCTTAACTAAAAGAGACATACAAAGGCTGCAGACAACTCAAAGAAGCATGGAGAGGTGCATGCTTGGTGTAACCAGGAGAGATAAGAAGAGGAACTCGTGGATCCGAAAAATGACAAGAGTGGAAGACATCATGATCAGAGTTAAATCCCTGAAATGGCAATGGGCTGGACATACTGCCAGAAGGACAGATCATCGATGGACAGCTGAAATTTTAGATTGGATTCCAAGGGACAGGAAAAGACCCAGAAGAAGACCACATGGGAGATGGGTGGATGAAATTCGAAAGTATGCAGGGGTGACATGGAGGAGACTGGCACAAG
Source organism: Macrothele yani (assembly GCA_039090855.1). Taxonomy (NCBI): domain Eukaryota; kingdom Metazoa; phylum Arthropoda; class Arachnida; order Araneae; family Macrothelidae; genus Macrothele; species Macrothele yani. The sequence continues at coordinate 73,861,119 of CM077033.1, read as the reverse complement.
ACAGACCGTTGTGGAGGAAACTTGGGGAGACCTTCGTCCAGCAGTGGATTGATAATGGTTGACAATGATGATGATGATGATGTATGATACTGTGTATGGGAAAGGACGGATAATCCGACTGTTTAACGTATTAATATAATAATCTCAGTGTCGGAAATATTTCGCACATGCCGTTCACTCTGATAGCTGAGAAAAGTGTCTTAAAAAATACTTTCGTTAAAAAAAACCCTGTAAACAGCAAGACTGATTGGTTGATTGGCAGAGAAGTGCACGAAGAGGAGAGGCTTCGTACAAACCTGAAAGTCGATATTCCCTTATTAATCTGCTACCCACTCATACTACGATTTCACGAACTGTAAGTATTTTGAAGAAGGTAGGGTTTCAACAGTAAACAAAGACGGGAAAACATCCAGAAGTAAACCATATAATTATGTTGATCTGATTCAAGTCGAGAGTTTGTTGACAAAACAAGAGTCAAAGTATTCCATTGGGCGAAGCCGATTGGTCAGTGTCCTAGAGAATCGGCTGCAATAAAGGAAGGCATGATCAAACTACCTCAATTTCTTCAAATTACTGCACAGCACAGAACAATACCGAGGGAATAATTTTAGCATGCACAACCTGCAACACATTTGAGCAAATGGACTATAATTCCAGTCGGCCCTTTCGTACAGTACTCGTTTCTGATACAAACCATCATGTTCCTATGAAGAGGGCGAACAATTGCTAAATCTGGACCTTAAGGATGCTAAAAGTATCGCCCGTACCGAAGAATCAAGTTATTGCTTAATACGTACATGCTAATGGGCGTTTCAGAATATTGAAGCTGGCTGGAAAAAGCAGTGTAACCGTATAAAGTTTATTTTTAATACAGTAATGGGTATCTTGAATTACTCTGAAACGGCATTTCAATGTTAAGACGTGTTCTAACATCTTAGGAACACCCGTACATGGACACTATGATTCCTGATGGGGTGGGCTACTTCAGCAAGATGATGAACTGTGCCACAAGGCTAGGACCGTCACAAAGGCGTTTCATTAGAACAACAGTGAATTCAAAGTGCAAAACTTCCCCTTATGATAACCAGGCCCAAATGTCATCCCATTAAGAACCTGTGAAATGGGATCGAGGGGCTCGTTCGTAACAGTGTACCCCCACAATTCCGGGAATTTGTGGACGCCTTCACATCCACTTGTTTGAACACAGACGGTCCTATCAGAATATTATGACCACAGTATACCTGGGAATCACAGTATACCTGACCAGGTGCGTCACAGAGTGCACGTGACAAGGTCAACCACACGAAGATATAAGCAGCCGGTTAGGACAGTTGAGTCATAGTGCGTAACGTGAATACAATGGGCAGAGGTAGTGATTTGACAGTAGTTCAAATAGGAATAATCACCGGTTACCCAGCCATGAGTGGAAGTCTCTCAGAAACAACGAATTTCCTGGGATGTTCGCGACGTATTGTAGTAAGGGCTTACCGAGAATGGACCGCTTTCACACCAAGTACCTCCCGACATTATAACTGTGTAGCCCCAAAAGCCATCGAGCCGTGAGGAGAACGTCGCCTCTGTCTTCTGGTAAAGGGCAATCGACATACAACAGTGAAGCAAATGGCAACATAAATGAATGATGGTGTACACAGGAACGTGTCCCCGATAACAGAAGTGCGAGCTCTGTTACGCATGAGTCTCCGGAGTTGACGGTGCTTCAAGGCGCCCATGTTAACCTAAGTGTATCGGCAACGGGGCCTGCAGGTCGTATGGGACTACCGTGATTGGACAGTGAAAAGAGTGGGAAAAGGTTGCCTTCTCCAACGAATCGATATTCCTACCCCACAAAAATTACGAGCGGTGGCCAATACGAAGTTAGACATACCAGAACCAGCACCCAGACACGCTTGTTGGTCAAGTACAAACCGGCGGTGGCAGTGTACATGTCTGGAGGATGCTTTTCGGGTATGACGTAGGACCCCAGATAACACTGGGTAGGTTCCTGAACGCCAATGGCCATCTGCTCATCCTCGCTGACCACAAGAATCACTTCATGTTGGACTTGTACATTGGTGGTGATGGTGTCTACCAACACTACAATGCGCAGTGATACGTCGCTAAGAGGTGTGTGTCTGACTCCAGAAGCACGAAAGCGATATCTCCGTTCTCCCTTGGGTGGCGAAATCGCCCCACCTCAATCCTATACAGTCTTTTGTGGGACTGTTTTGATCGACAGATTCAATGTGCCGAACCGCATCTACGTCATATAAGAGACGTGCGTTCTCTGCTGCCGTCAGAATGGGCGCCTGTGCCTCGGGGAACATTCCAGATCCTCAATGCGTCCATGCCACACTGTCTTGCCGCTTCGTCAGGTCCAAGGGTGGTTTGCCCATTTTCAGGTAGGTGGTCAGATGATTCTGATACGACGGTGATCTTGCAGGACGTTATCAGCACCTCACTGAATCCATGCAACCTCGGACTATGCCTGTTTTGAATATGAATGGAGGTGCAAAATATTATTCTAAAAGTATTCCCAAACATTTTCTAACTAACTGATGTAGAGAGATAATTTATGGAATATTGTGCTATGTAAGGCTCTGAACCGGATTTTCAAAAATCTACTCAAACCCGATGTTGACAGTTCATCTTGCACAAGATGGAACTATGCCGTTCTTTTTATCAATGCAGAGCAGAGAGCAAACAGTGAGTATCTATCTCAATTGCACTTGGTTACCAATTGACATTTGTTTTACAAAATAGTCCTTCTAAGATCTGGGTCGCACGCTTCTAGGTGGTATTATAGGTCTGCATTCTTTGATTTTTTTTTATAAGAGAATGTCAGTTCTGAACACTTTTCTCAAGCAAAACTGTGTAAGAAATTATGCATACGCAATTAGTAAGTGCAGTACAAACCTATTTTTCCTTATGCCGTATTACAAACGAAATACAGCTGAGTTATAGTTGTGTTAGAATAAAGATCATCTATGATGAATTGAAATAATGTCGTTATTTAAAAAAACGACGATTTCTGTAACATGATGGAAGTTTCACTTTATTATTTTGAACATACATTTTATGTATATACTTTTACCTTTTGTTTTGTCTCTTTTAATTTTAAATGTTGATCTACGAACTGGTGGGCTTCTCTGTACTGTTTTATCGACAAACTTGATTTCTCATTACAGATGGTTTTAAGACCATGTGCCATAGAGAGGGAATTTTTAGTACTTGTGTATGAAGTTCTTAAGAAGGGATAACATTTGCTTTGATGGTTGGTTTTTTTACGTACATTTACCATTCGTCTTGTGCTCTGAAGCGTTTTTTGTTGTTCTCTCTTTTAAAGAACACTTCCTTTCGGAGTTCAGTATACATTTTTACTGTAGATTAACAATGTAAATGTTTCTGGGGCGGAATGTAAATTACGAACTAGAACATGTAATTTGCGAACCAAAATCACACCGCCATTAAAACTCTGCATGTAAATTGCGAACCAAGGCCCATGACCGCTATATGCAATGCATGTGAGTCATTTCATTCTAGATCCAAAACCCATTTTTTGATCCGCACCCTATTTTATATAATTTCGTAGAAGTGCTGACATTATTTCAAACGCAAACGCACATTAAAAATCAAATTGTGAAAGATTCAAAAAGAAGAATCATTAGAAGTGCACTCCAACGAAAGAAAAAAATTCCAATAAAAAATACACCATTACGAAAGAGGATTTATTTCAAGAGTGAGTTCTCGTGTAGAATTTGCATTGCATCATTATAAAATGTGATTGTTTCTGAAAATGGGTGAAGTTTAGCATGGCCCCTGCGCAAGGAGGAGAAACAAACTAATTTTCTTGTTTTCTTGAATAAATTCATTCCCTTTTTTGCCATTGCTTTCGTCATTATTTATATATTTTTACACTGTTTAAATACATATATACTTGCTTAATACATTGGTTGTTTACGTGAATACATCGAACTAAGTACATATACTAAGTATGGAGCATTACACATAAAATTAACATGGCCCCTGTGCAAGGATGACAAAGTAGTTTTGTTGTTTTTGTGAATACATTATTTTAATTGTTTTAATCATTATTTTTTCATCTTGGTTTATTTTTTGATATCGCCAGAGTGGGAGCAGAAATGTTGATTCACAATTTAGACATATGGATCTTGGGCCTTACTTCGCAATTTACATATAGGCGGTCCGATTTTAGTTCTCAATTTACACGCACCGGTTTCTTCTTAATATTTTGCTCAGTAGTCAGATAATTTTGCGGCGATTCGAGCACGACGAAGTTGAGAAGAGGAATATTTACTTTGATGGTTCCTTTACGTTAATTTACTCTTCGTCTTGAGTTCTTAAGCGTTACTTATTTCGTTTTTTCTCGTACGAACACTCACTTTCCGAGTTATACATGCTTTTCATCGTAGTCATAAAACAAGGTTGCCGTCTTATGCACGATTAGAATAACTAAAAAGTTAAAAGAACTGATACTCCTGTACACACCAAATATGGTGAAGGTGATATGAACGAACAGGTTAAAACAAACATGAGATCTTTCAATCCCTCTTGGGATCATCCTCAGATGTGCTCTCAAATTAGTGATTCCGACCCTTAAATAACAGAAGGGGTAAGTTTCATGAATCAAACTGTGCATTCACTGCGCATGTCTGGGATTGTTCACGGAAAATTCCGAATCGCTGAATGGGTGATTGTGTCATCTGGTCTTAAGGCATTCAAGGTGGTGTCACATTGGGCATTATATGAGTCCCTTCGCAAGAAATTTTTCCAAGAATTGGGGATGTACATAGGTATATAGTCGTTACAGCATAGATTGCCCTTGATGAAAATAAACACGCTCTCTGCAAAAAGTAACGAGGTTTTGTTCCGTGGTGTTGTAACGATGTAAGCCTCCTGCCAAGCTGGGAAATATGAACCCTTGTTGGTAAGGCGTGATAACGTAGTTTTTTGGTTTCGAGTCTTAATGTTATAAAGATGTTCTTTCATTCTGATGTCCAACGTCCTCTGAGTAGATCCTATGTAAGTGAGAGGTGGGTCATCTGGCTCAGTACTGTAAAGAGGTATGTTATATACTCCATGACGGGATCCCTGTTTGATTTGATCGTGGTCGTTGCGAATGATGGAGTAAGTATTTGACGTTCTGAGGCCAAAATCGATTTTGTGACGATGACGCATGTTTTTCATGACGCGAGTGACGTGTGGGTCATAGCAAATAGATCCAACAAATTTATGCAACACCTAGAGCACCTGGCGTTGAACCCTTTACCTGAAGAACTGGGTTTATATTTGAGATATGTTGATGATATTTTGGTTTTCTGTTTGGGCACTGAAGAAAAATTATTGAATTTTAGGGATTTCATGTCTTCACTACATCAGTCAGTGAATTTTACGTTGGAACTGGAAACTAATGAAATCTTACCGTTTTTGGATATCTTGCTAACCAGAAATATTACAAATCACACTATTCAAACCTCAGTTTTCAGGAAGCCTATGTCTGCCCCTAGTGTCATCCCTTACAACTCTATGCACCCTCTATGTCATAAACTTGCAGCCATTCGTTTTATGATAAAACGAGCCATTACACACTCCTCCAGCAACCGGCTGAAGAAACAAGAAATTGCAAAAATTAAAGAAATCGCCTGAAACCATGGCTATGGAAATCATTTGGTGGATTCGATTTACAAGAGACTCGGAAACTCAACCAGGTCCACACTTGTGAGGGAAACAAGTGACAAGTAATTTGTTGGGTCTATGTGCTATGACCCACACGTCACTCGCATCATGAAAAACATGTGTCATCGTCACAAAATCGATTTTGGCCTCAGAACGTCAAATACTTACTCCATCATTCGCAACGACCGCGATCAAATCAAACAGGGATCCCGTCATGGAGTATATAACATACCTCTTTACAGTACTGAGCCAGATGACCCACCTCTCACTTACATAGGATCTACTCAGAGGACGTTGGACATCAGAATGAAAGAACACCTTTATGACATTAAGACTCAAAACCAAAAAACTACGTTATCACGCCTTACCAACAAGGGTTCATATTTCCCAGCTTGGCAGGAGGCTTCCATAGTTACAACACCACGGAACAAAACCTCGTTACTTTTTGCAGAGAGCTTGTTTATTTTCATCAAGGGCAATCAATGCTGTAACGACTATATACCTATGTACATCCAAAATTCTTGGAAAATTTCTTGCGAAGGGACTCAAATAATGCCCAATGTGACAACACCTTGAATGCCTTAACACCAGATGACACAATCACCCATTCAGCGATTCGGAATTTCCCGTGAACAATCCCAGACATGCGCAGTGAATTCACAGTTTGATTCATGACACTTACCCCTTCTGTTATTTAAGGGTCGGAATCACTAATTTGAGAGCACATCTGAGGATGCTCCCAAGAGGGATTGAAAGATCTCATGTTTGTTTTAACCTGTTCGTTCATATCACCTTCACCGTATTTGGTGTGTACAAGAGTATCAGTTCTTTTAACTTTTAGTTATTCTAATTGTGCATACGACGGCAACCTTGTTTTATGATTGACTGAGCACAAACTTTTCATCTATTTTAATTTTCATCGTATGTTTACAACATAAATGTTTCTGGTTATTTTTATTGCGCTGGACAGAGCATTAAGAGTTGTGAAAACGGACATGGTTCAAGTAAGTTCAGCATAAATCATTTTATTACTCTGTGTTATTTAATATATTTTTTGTGCTGTTGCAAAAAAACTCGATAATTATGAACATTGATGTTTACCCATCGATGATTGATTTTTTAACGTCTATGTTTAGAATCCGATAAAATATATTTGGTAACGAATATCTTCTACGAAAAGCAAATGTATTTCTTTTTGTTATATTCTTATAAAAAGGAAAGAAATATTACCTTCCTATTGACTGTTTTAATTGATTCGTTGGCAAAAGAAGGTACGTGAGCCCATCTATCGAAAAAACATCGAAGTTTCCACCGATACATCGAGCACTTTAATAAGTATTATTAGTTACCTGATGTTATTGGTGACTAATCACTGTTATATTGAACAGAGATTTTGCACTTTTGTTGCGCATTTATTGCTGTAGATTGAAAACTGCGAATTTTTCGGCTTATTACCAAAAAACATTCAGGTTTTCACTGATACATCAAAAATGTCCACCGATGCTATCCATGTTCTGTGAATGAGTATCCATTGATGTCGATCACTAATTTCACCCACCGATTTGTCCATCCCTTCCCGCGGGGTATAAAAACAAAAGGAACTTAGAGCATTTATCTTGAGTACCTATGTGATCAAATGTTGCAAAAACCAGGGTAAAGCAAATTTTAAAAATTGAATTACTATTTATTATTCAAGATATTTTTTGCACATTTTAGTAGAAATGATTGTGAACATTATTCAAATCAAATGATTGGACCTTCGATGGATTAAGCTGAAAAGTCTGAAATCTAATACATTATCCTTCCTGAATCTACTCTGTATTTACATCACTTTTGCTGCTGGTACAAACGTTAATGGAAATTATCTCATATGATGAAAGTAATAACGTAAATCGTCCAGATGTTTTCATTGCACTATCTCATAATTCGAAATGACTAAACAGAAATAAAGACCGACTTTTTTCCCAGAAGAGGATTCTAAATGTAATGGTACTTTCGGAAACATGATTCTTATGTTCTGCTTGAAACTTGATAGAAATTTTTGCAAATACTCAGAGTGGCCACTTTATTATGACCACCTGACAGTTTTAAGAAAATGAGCTATGCTTTTTTGCTGTTGCGGACAGAGGACGAGGCTAGTTTAAAAAGGGAAAGCTTAGTGCTTGCGACAGTTGTAGAAGGGACTTTTGGGTGACGTGATTGGTAAAAAATGCGATTTGACGGACTTTGAACGTGGGATGATTGAAGGAGCTCGGAGCGATGGAGCGAAAATCATCCAAACCGCCGCATTCGTGAAATATTCCAGAGAAGCTGCTGTTAAACAGTTTAAACTCTGGACTGTCAGCCAAAAAAACTGGGTCTCTACGTGCAGCCTGTGGTCGTCATCGACTAGTGACTGCTCAGGCGGAACGGAGAGTGTCTAGACTGATAACACACAACAGAAGGGCAACAGTGCAGCAAATTACATACCATATTAATCAAGGATCCACTCAAATGATGTCTGCACGCACTGTTCGCCGTACACTGTATCGGATGGGATATGGCACCCGAAGGCCTGTTCGAACACCTTTGCTGTCTGCAGTTAGCAAGAGAAAACGTCTCCAGTTCGCACAGGAGCACAAGGATTGGACAGTCGATAATTGGAAACAAATTATGTGGTCCGATGAATCACGTTTTCAGTTGCACCATGCTGATGGTCGAGTGAGAATTTAGCGGAAACAGCACGAAAGCATGGACCCCAAATGCATTGATACAAACCTTCAAGCTGGTGGAGGCAACGTTATGGTTAGGGGAATGTTTTCCTGGCATGCTTCGGGTCCTTTAATTTGTGTTAGTCAATGTCTGATTGGCACATCATATCTAAACATCGTTGCGGACAAAGTGCATCCTGTCATGTTGATGGTTTTTCGCATTGGCGATGGCCACTTTCAACAAGATAATACGCCCTGTCCTAGTGGTCATATTGGACAGGATTGGTTTCAAAAACACGCCGGTGAGTTTACTTTGCTTAGGTGGCCCCCACAATCTCCAGATCTCAACCCCATTGAGAATTTGTGAGATGAAGTTGAACGAGCCATCAGATAGCTGGATCCACAACCCTGCAATCTCACACTCCTGGAAAGTGCTTTTCATACAGCATGGTCTCAGATTCCACAAACCACCTATCAACATTTCGTGGAGTCCATGCCGCGAAGAATCGACGCAGTATTAAATTCAAAAGGTGGCCCAACGAAGTACTGATGGGGTGGCCACAATAAAGGGGCCACTCAGTATATAACAAATGGCCATTCACATGAGTGATAAACCAAGCCTATGAATCTTATTTCGGACGTAAAGTTAGTGACCAACGCAAAAGATTTGCACCAATTTGATATTGTGTAAATTGCGTTGTAAATCTCAGAACATGTTTCAAAATGCAAGTGCTTCATATGCCGTTTGCCGTACCTGCTGTATGGAAGGAACTGGAAGATCACACAAGAGATCGTTATTTTTTGTTTAACGAAAGTAGCCGGATATTCTTTAAATAAAAACGTTCTAGTTTTTTATCCTAATGTTCCTCTAGTCATAATACCGGTGCCTCATTGAACGAAACTGTCAGTGCCACAGTCTCCGGTACTTGCTGACGCGAATCTTGAAAGTAGTGATGAAGTGTAAATGGCTATATGTGAACAAGATAAAGTTGATAGAGCTTGCTCCCCAAATCCTCATATGATCACACAAGAAGAACGTAATGACCTGG